>JBCAUG010099956.1:0-21822 GCA_038406175.1 Haplosyllis leylae | reverse complement strand
GTCCCCACCACCTCTTAAGAAAGTCTACGCACCCCCAGTTTACATGAAATAGCTGACTCTAACGAGCCAGCAATAAATACAACTAATTTCCATCTTCAGGTACGGATCAAGTGGTTTTGATTGTCAGACCCAGCAATGCTTGACTAAAACTTGGTGATGTATTATGAAGTGACATTATTCAGTGTGAAAATATCAGATGCCATCCTGTTACAATCACACATACAGATAAGGTTAACATATATGTTGAATGTCTTTACTATAAAACAATTAATGCAGAAAATAATACATGTCACATATGATATTTTGAAAACGGTGTGGTGGGAATGTGTGCCAAGTGATGCAAGACTAAAAATTTTAGGACTCATAATTCCCTGACATGGGTCAAATGACCAAAATTCCCTGACCTGAAGAAAATTTAGTTTTTTCCTGACTTTACCCCGAAATGTGATAATTCTGTTTACCTTAAACTTGAACTTTCCTCCAAACCTATTCCAAACTTATAACAAACTTACTGCAAACTTACCCAAACCTACACTAAACTTTACACCAAACCTATCCTAAATCTACCTCAATCTACCCTGAACTTACCCCAAACTTACCCTGAAGCTACCTTGAGTTTTACCCCTAACCTACCTCAGCTTTACCTTGAGCCTTATTTCAAATCTACCCTGAATATACCCTAAACTTACCCCAAACTTACTCTGAATTTATCCCAAACTTACTCCAGATAGAAATTTCCATGCTAGAATCTGATTTGTTGCCCCCCATCATCACCCCATTCTAAATTTCCACAAATCACTCTACTCTAAAATAGATCTAATTATCATGAAAGTGCCAAAACTCCCTCCACCGAGAACCTAAATCTTGGCGACACCAGAGTTGATTCTAAACAAGCCAGCAATACACCTGTGCAGCGTGATTGACACATGCACACTGCACACATGCCATGCTGATGTTCACATGTAAGTTTAGAATTCCAAAATCAAGTACAGCTGGACACATTGAAACCAATTTTTTCTAAATTTTTAGACATTTAGACATCCTGATTTAATAGGAGTGTGAACTATAACTTTTCAAAGTTTTAAATTTTTAAAAAATTTTCATCTGGTAATTTTCAAAAACTATCCGTAAACCAATAAGGTACCTCCATGAGACACCACTGAATATATTATTCCTTCATTCCGTCAAAAATCCTTATAAGACCCGACAGATATAAGTACTAGGAAACGATTCTGCGAGAATCAGTTGATTTCATTGAGGATCCATTGAATAACTGAGGTGGTTCAAGTAACGTGTTGTGTGTGAAATGTTAAAAATTATACCTAAGGGTAGAATATATTACCACGATGAAGTTCAAATATCACGGGGTAGGTTTTGAGGTACATATAAGTCATCAAAATTGTTCGAAGACATATTTTATGAGTTTCCTCATCCCTGGTGACCATCAAATGTCACCTAAAAATTAACCTTATTACCTTTGAACCTTCTCATATCAAAGTTCCTTTTCTATGAACCTCCCAAAGGTCCTGCCGTAGACCGATTGTAAAATGCCGGTCAGTACTCTCACAATTTAATTCTGGTACTTGTAATCAATCCGACAAAAATATGGAAATACTTTTAGTACGGTTGTACGGTTAAGGTATGATAATCGCATGTGACTATTTTATATTCAACCTCACCCACACAGCAATCTGTTTGTACATCACACTCATGCAGTCTAATCCTTCGCTTACAGGCAAACTCATAAAGGGTTTCATCGGAAATCTTTTCCGTCAAAGGCGAACCAAAGAAAAAAAGGCATTTTTGCAAAGTGACCTTGAACCAACTTTGACTTGAGCTTTGAGTGTTGAGATATTAACTACGTTTAAGCATGTTCAAGCACATATTGATACACGACATGAGTTATTACTTTTTTCCTTCCTTGATATTCAACCAAGGTATTAAGACATATAATGGAGCTCCCAACGCAAGTGGTTCAAAAATCACAGCCTAAACATACTCTCCACCAAACAGGATCATACTTTGGTGACGGATGGTCTACTGGGGACGGTCATTTTTTTATTCAAAGAAAAATGCAGCTCTGAATCAAAAAGTAATAAATTTATCTGTAAATCCTTTTGGACATCTACAGAGATATATCCATAGAAGAGATATCTAAATTTTGAAAGAAATCTAAGCAGTATTTTTACGATTTTCATAATCCTAAACTTTGCTAATATTCCAATATTTGACTGCACTCAATGAGCTCCACATTTAAAATGAGCCTGGACACAAAGGAAATTTAAATATCCATTGAATGACCCCTTAATGGCAGGTAATGAATGATGTTCAAGGAAAGTTCATCAAACAATGAAGTGCTTTAAAATAGACAAAAAAACTTCTATTCATGTATTATCAACCAACACCCACTCTTTGCTACGCTCATCATGGGTTTTCCAGGTTGATAATACATTCATAGTCGTGTTTTCTCTATTTCTTAATACCCTAATTTGTAATATGTAAGTTTTGTGCGATCATGTCATGATCATAAGTATGACACTATTGGACTCAAGAGCACATGGAACATTCATGAAATGTATAATTTTGAGTGATCAATGTAGAACCCACAGTCATGTCCAGCAGTCCAGCTCAGTGAGGGTATATGTAACAATCCCGACTCCACACATACTCTATACTCAATCTCAAGATCCCACTCATACCACCCTTGATAATATTCAAAAATACTTCCAATATTGGGTTTGTTTGCCACTCTGCTGAGAGTTTGGTCCAGTCAGTTAACACTGGAGCTGAAAGCATTAGGTAAATTGCTCAAAATGTCTATTGAGTCGTGTAACAGTCAACACTAGTAGAGAAAGATGATCACTGACATATCTTTGACACTTGTTTTCCTAATAAATTCAAACTTTCATTTCATAAACCAATGGAGATGATCTGGAAATAGAGCTTACAATCGGCTCAAATTCAATTCAGTGATGTGTTCACACCAACTCCAGGTAATAATAGAGCTATGGAGGGTGTGACAACGTGAAGTAATATTTACCCGTTACTGGTTCATTGCTATGTGACGTCTTTTTCACTATGATGACTTACACGCGTTACTATTTCAAATATATTTGGATAATATTTAATTCTAACTTATTCACCTTTACATCTCAACAGATCATCAACTGTGATAAGACCTTCAAAAGTAAAACAATCAGTAATTATCCGCAGAGGAATTTTTTGTTATTTGACACCTTTTATACACCTGAAATGAATAGGAATAAATGTGAGTTTCTGAATCTAAAAGTCAAGAACTTTCAAACAACATATATATTGTCAAATTTGGTCCAGTAGAAGTTTCAGGTAAATCTACCAGAACTAGTTAAAAACTTAGCAGACTAGACCTAGACATCCTGGCCCCTAATGCACCTCATCCCAATTGTTCCCCTTTTCCCCATTGTTCCCTGGTCCCAAGTCCTTCTGGTCATCCTCATACATGTGTACCATTGTTGACTTGGTACCTTAGTACCCATGTTCCCTCGGTCTCCCTCTCCCCCGTACCCCTGGTCACCCTCATCCCCTTATATTTCTCATCTCCTGGCCCCCCCCCCAGGCTCATCTGCATACTAAAAGATAATTGGTTGATCCCTTACCCTATTTCAAATCTTCAATTCTAACCAATCACAATGCTGTAAATTAGGCCTACTTATCGTAAAAGTGCCGAAGGCTCCCCTCCACCATGTTCCCAATTCCCCTGGACCCCCCCCCCCTTTCTCAGATAAACCACTAAGCTGTCTGTATACGAGCCATTAATAAATCAAATAGAAAGCATTATCCTCGTTTTAATCTTTCCTGTTAGCGACATATCAATATTGGCCATGACATCCTAGGGTTTACTCTTTTATGTCCATCATACAACAGGTGATAATGTTATCTTTACTGGTCAATATTGTAACGTCATACATGTTTCCACTTTATGACACAGACGTAATATCGACTGGCAGAAAAAAGTGTGATTTTAGATATATATAGATCTACATAATGTGAATTATTGTCGCTCGAATATTGATATTTTTGGATTATCCTCCCAATTGTGTTGATCCAGCTTTCTGTCAAATGCAGCGCCATCACTTTTTGCATGTGCCGTCTTTCTTCATAGATGGAGCCTGTAACTTTATTCAATCACGTTTGAAGTTACAATTTTTATTCACGATAAATTTGTCTCCTTTTTAATTTTTGGTATTAGGTATTGTCTTTCTGTTACGCATTTGCTTGGGCGCTATTCTGCCCGCTACCTTTCTCCATCAGTCACGGGTAGGATTACTGAATAATGTAACATATGTACAGCATTACTACAGCATTAACAACATTACTAGCTTTTCCTATCGATTGCATCTTTTCATAGATAATTCCTCCACCGGGCAAACAAATAGACTCGCACCAATAGAAATGGTTTATTCCAGCCACACCTGATATGGCCACAACAGCTGAATTTTAACATAAAATGACGCTCATCACCCTGACTTTCCCCTTTTACTGCGCACCCCAAAAAAGCTCGTCCTTTAATGGAAAATATTCTCTGAAATTCAAAAACACGGTATTCCCTTGTTTTCACTGTTCAATTCTGACCTCAAGTGCCCTTATTTTCCTGTAACAGAAAGTCAGGGGCTCTTCTATTTACCATTAACTGTCCCCCTGTTGCAAAGTCTTCAATCATGTGGTACCGTATTCCTTTGTGCATTTACGCCCTCAGCCCTATTATAGTAATGTAATTAGCAATGAAATGATTATTAAATTCTCTTGTGATATCTATATTTGGTCGTAATGTTGTTAGGCGGGAACGAAGCTGTCAAATATCTGTGGAAATTCAAATTTATGAAAGAATTGTGAACAAAGTGATTACAAGTCGCATCAAGTTGATGGAAAACACTTCAGTTTGGTATCTGTCCCTTAAGGAAATGATCTACCTTGTGGCATTCATACCAATAATATATATTTCAAAAGACACGTAAATATGCGAGATTGACTATTAGACCATTAGCATTAAAATTTTTTTTCTCATAACATTTCTTTCAGGATTTCTTATTTGTATCAAGACAAGGCACGCTTTGGTTACAAACGAGAGTGTGAAGGCCCGTTCACACCGAGCGTCAGCGTCAGCGTCAAGAAAGGGTTACATTGATTTCAATTGCTATGTTCGCACCGAGCGTCAGCGGCATCGCTCCAGAATCGGTCCGGAACCCATTTGATTTTTTGACGCTAGCGATGCCGCTGCCGCTCGGTGTGAACGGGCCCTTAGGCAATGTTACTGCATGCTAATGATTATTGTTGCTAAAACTAAAGAAATTCAAATCATATGTGCGGACCAATTTATGTAGTTTATCATTATGGGTGATTGAGGATGTTGTTTTCCTCTTATGTTTCAATTGTTAAATTTGTAGATAACTTCATATTCATTACAAACCTCTATAAATTAGTAATGAAACTTCTCCATAGTTAATTGAGTAACTCTTTGGAAGCTTACCGCTTGAAATTCCTATGGCAGTTACTTAATGTAGTAAATGCCCTTGGAGAAAACAGCAGTGTTATTTGTCAAAATATAGTGTCCAATTATGTGGAGGAGCATCAGCGGAAACAACAGTGATATCTCCTAACCAAATTTCCCAGTGCTATTACTGCCTAGGAATTAAATCTAATTGGTAGACAATGTAGCTAAATCAAATAAGCACTAATTGAATTGGCTGAACTATGATATTATAGAACACATTCTGGATAATGTATGAGCTGCTTTTATAAAACACGGGCAGTTCTGAAAGAATGAAAATACCAACTGTTGTTTCAGTTTCTCTCTAAATGCCCTCTCGCAAGTGTGACATTTAAATTATTGCAATAGCAAATTACCACATGCAAACTTTGGAAAGCATTCACTTCTACTTTATGGTTGCATCATGTCAAAAACACTTTTAAAGGCAGGCTGATGCATGACTTTGAACGTTAAACTACTTACTGTATTAATAACGGTTTTCATTTCATACTTTAACATTGCAGGAAAGGAAGAAAAACATTTAACAGCGGTATTACATTTATTAGCATTTCACACTGCCGCGTCGTCTAATAATGTACTATCTTTCTTCATTGATAACAAATGCCGACAGTGAAAAGAATATCACTGTACGTCCATCCGGGTTACAATGCACAATCATACGTATACCAAGAAAGCAAAGGGGCATTTGGCACAACTAATTTCAATTTCGCATACTACGTAGTTTTAAATGACAAAAACGACACTTTGAAATGTCGTTCATCCCGACATCTCGACACTAGGAAGCGAGCGTGACTCTTTAATACAATCCACAAAAATGACATGTCAACACTAGTGAAGCCCAGAATCTCTCTTACCATTGGAATAGCACAACAACAGCTGTGCTGAAGAAGTTCCCGTTGAAATTGGTCTCTCTTTTTTACACAGACTTTTCCGGTGTAGGAATAAATTTGCGCTCAGAGCAAGCGCGTTGTAATTAAACTGTTGGCAAGTTGGACCCAGAGTATGGTGTATTATCTTAGGAATTAATTAAATTTAATGGGCAAATAATTTTTGTTGGTTTATTAGCAAACAATCTGAAAAAATGATTGTTTATTGAGGACAGTTCCAAATTTCCCTGCTAAATCAAATAGCTCTCACTAACATTTTACGAAATATTCTATTTTGTACACATATTCGTTCTAGCTGCACCCTCCCCTTTCTTGTGGGTTTGACGACAAAATGACATAACTTGACGACATCGTGTCATACCTGAAACAGCTAATCAGCACTAAGTGAATGGGTAGACACACATACATGTGCACATAGCCTTACAACAAATTTTGCTTATTGATTCAATGATAATTAGTCTTTTTATTATACACATTTAAGTATCGAGGAGTGACAAATCATTCAGGTGGCTTGTATAGGATGTGCACAGGAACATTGTGCACATGAGTCATATGTGTGGGGGAACTATATGGGAACCATGTGGAAGTCATACAGGAGTCATATGGGAGTCACCATAACTAGCATAGTACATGTATGATCGCTGTTTATCATGAGTCGGGGCGCGAGCCTTTCTTTTTTTTCATTAAATTTAACAGGCATTTTGGCCACACCTCCTCAGGGAATAAAACTGTTTATTCAGGAGTAAAAACTCATGATAAACAGTTTATTTGGGGAGGAGGTGTGACCAAGAGAGATGCCTTGCCTTCCTATTGGCCCACCAACAGTGTTGCTAGGCAACATCATGGCCGATCTAACATGAACAAACACGGGTGGGAAGGCTCCTTGCTCCAGTCCCTGAAAGGCAAATTCCTACGAATCTTTCGATGTAAATTACACAAAAACTACTGGATGGATTTGCCTGAAATTTTTATGAGGTATTGTGTACCAATATATTTACCCACAGTACAGATCCATCTGGTGGTTTTCTTGTAATTCACATCGAAAAAATCACCTAGATCTAGACTCATGATAAACTGAATATCGTGAGTTTTTTCCAGGAATATACATTTTATTTGCTGAAGATAGTAACTTTTGTTTATTTCCTGAAGGCATTAGCCCGAAGGAAATAAACAAACTTACTATCTTCAGCAAATAAAACTTTATATTCCTTCAAAAACTCATATTCTCTGTATGTGAGCTACACATGAGGGGTCTGCTTCACAAATATTAGAATAGCACCATGTACAGGAGTTTTATAGGCACAATTGTGTAGGAGTCATATGTAGGGGTCGCCACTACCATATGTTAGTACTCTGTATGGGAGCACATGAGTTCCCATAGACGTGGGCACCTTCCAAAACAACAGGCCATTATGTCCGGTTACTAGACAGATGCTGCGCAAAATGAAAAACGAAGATACTTCGCTGATAGCTGATGGCTAATTTCCACAAGCATTTACCTACTTTCTACATTGATTCTGATCAGACGTGTTCGAGGAGCATTCCAGGGTTTTCACAGGCACCTTCCTATTTTGCCAAAAAATTAAGAGTAAATACCCACCAAAAGAATTAAAATGATCCACCAACATACTTCTGCAACTCACAACTAAATAAGGTCAGTTTACTTCAATGTAAGACACTACTGCTGACACAGTAATATTGGGTAGAACATCTTGAAATTCTTCAAAAGTAAATAGTCTTAATTTTGATAACTCTCTTCAAACTTTCTGACCTAACTTCATGTTAGCTATCAAGAACTCATCCAAATTTAGTTAATATCTGGGATTTCGCCAAATGAAGTTACAAATGGCACACAAAAGCCCGTAGCCAAATTACTTCTTTAATGCGATTATGTGTCTTATTACCTTCATCAAGATGGAATTTACTCACCAACTCTTATAACTTGGCTTATGTCTCATCATACTTCACCTGCACTTGTCAAGTAAATCAGTGGCATCTTGTTAAATGAAGGAGACGTCTTCACCAAAGCCAACCCAACTTAATGTCAAGTTTCAAATTTAAAAGTTACTTAATATCAAGAATCAAAACCAAAAGACTTCTTTGTAAAGTTTTAGCGCCCTAAGTACTAAAACAAATCCAAGCTGAATTCCAAATTTCTTGAAATCGAAATATGTTTTAAAGCCTCCGGAAGCATAATAATGTTCGAAAGTTTGAAAGTTTACATATCAATCCTTATCCACAATACACCCATGCAATCAATCATGTATTAAAATTCGGGTAACACTGATCAGAGTCGAAGATTTTCCCAAAACATCAAAGGGAACTGAATAAATTTTTGTATCGTGAATTTTGTTCAAATCCGTTACAGTTTGAATGGTATTAGTTGAAGAAAATTAACACCCATTTCCGCTTAAAACTTGTTATACGTCAAGGCCTATAACATATCGATTTTCTCCTCTCCAGGCAAACAATTATTCTAAAGTACTAAAAAGTAAACTTCACAAGAATCTACTAAGGCGACTAAATTACAATTAAGCATTGAAAAAAGAAGATATTACCGTGAATTTTCAAATTTAAATGATTGTTTTTACCACGATCACTCGGAAAGGGATTTAGTATAAAACATTACTTGTCACATCATCAAAAGGAAATAAAGGTTTCTCAACTCGCGTTACAATTTCTGCCATCTAATATTTCTATCCTTTTAAAGTATAACCCTTATGCTGTAAAATTTAATGCTGGAAAAAATACTTGATCTCATTATGACTAGGTCCGACTGCATTTACCAATTTCTTGGTATTGTCCATCTTTACCGCAAGTTATTAATGTGATCTATAAAGAAAGTATACTGAAACAATCAACAGGCTTGATAATTAATTTGTTAAGTCAGCGTTTCCAGTATTAAAAGTGTTACCAAGATTACATACTAAACTGTGAAATAGCTTTTCGTACAAAGATTGCGAAAAATCTAGGTACCAATTTTCCTTTTTATTCACATGGACCATGTCATCCGAGGCTTTTTAGTTGACACTCCCATCTTGTATCCATCTTATTCACTTCCCCTAGTGACATAATCTCAATTATCTACTTCTCTTTATTCCAAGTTATTCTTGGCTCCATTTTTCAATTACATTTATAAATCTCAAAAGACCATATCAAATTAGGTAACGGCCCCTCCGACAAACCTTCCCTCAGTATTTTGTAATTTGAAGAGATTTTATGATCCTTTGCGAGCAGGACAAAGATGAGGTATCACGCATATCATTGTGTCAAATTTAATTTGTAGAATCCCACAGCAGTCGATTGAAAGCTATGGTCTTTAAAATACCCTAATGCAGCAAGATGTACAGATGACGATATTATTAAATTGGTGTCATGAAAGTGTTTCTTTGTCTTCAGTATCGAGTACTTCAAAGCGTAGTTCAAACTTATATAATTGTTTTAAATGTAAAATGAAACAAGGAATTTCTGAGATAGAAATACTATCTCTGTGTATAAAAAACAGAGCGGCACTGCAATAATCCAGTGTGATAAGCTTTCCCGTCTATTTTAGGCCTCTATCAAAAAGAAATAATCGATTGATCACTTGTAATTTGATAATGAAACCCTACAGTCTGTGGTATAATACAAACAGAAGGCATATTACTTTCAACCTTTTAATCCAAATTAATTTCCTGCTGATTTGTTGACAAACAATCAGATTAATGGCTGTTTGTTAAAAAAGAAGAAAAATCTATATTAATTTCATCTGAAGCTTTACCATTTACCTGATTTCCACCTGTTCATTGTCGTCTAATCAAATAACAACATCCGTGCAAATCGTGATTGAAGTGCAAGGGAAAGTTCTGTCACCAAGTGGATTCGTGGAATCACTCTCCCAAAATTGAAAATCGATGTTCGCTGAACTTTTACAACAAGTCACACTCCGATTGTGGGACTCGTAGATTTAGTTTTCAATCAAAATAATTGGATTTCTACTTATTTTTGTTGAGTTACACATCATTTCAGAAGGAAACACAAGAAAAAAGACTTTTTCATAGACAGTACTTTCTAATTATCTCATCTTCACATGGATTTCTCAAAAGCAAAAGAATTTGTAAACATTCTAAGATTTTGATATTATCCAGATAAATGATTTGAATTGGAATTTTGCCCAGAAAAAAATAACTTGTAATTAAGCCGGTTATAGAGATTGTTGTTGATGAAGGCAATAAGACACATAATCAGATTAAACGAAGTAGTAATTTAGCTACAGGCTTACATCTGTCATTTACAACTTTATCTTCATTTAGCAAAATCCTGCATATTAACTTAATTTAGTTGACTTGATGGATTTGCCTGCAAATTGGAGTGGTGAAAATTGAACATTAGTGGCACAAATCATTTTGACCCGCATCCAAAATCTTCAAGACATCATGAACGTTGATGATGATTTTCGTAGCTTCGGGGGCGGAATGAGATAAGGCAGGGCGACAGGAGGCTAATACTAAAGTGTTACATGAGAATTGTACTAATTGATAAGCAACTTTCTATCTGGTTTCCAGAATATGATTACCCAAATCAGTTCTGCGAAAAAAAGTTATGAAATATGTGACTTTCTGCTTAAACAGTGACAAGTCACGAGTTTCTACCATCTTCCCTTTTGTAATGTAGGTTACTTGACTTCAATCAATAGCAAAAAATTTTAATTCCTCTCATATTCATATCTATGGTAATATGATTAGTGCTCGTTTCCTATGTGTACATATGTCATGTGGTAAATCTACATCAACCATAACATTGTTCGCTAATGTGTTTGTTACTTAGAGAAGCAAAACGGTAAACTAATTTCAATATTTTAAAGATACTTTTTACCTTTTGTCAATACCGATCTGTCCTTTATTAATCTATTACTGCAAACGTACTTAGAATTATTTTACTTCAAACTAGATAACAAAAACCTCTTCCGTGTTAAATGCCTCGACAAAAAACAACTTCTCGCCAATACAGGAGACGGTATTTGACAAATACCATTAGGTCTTTATTGAAGGAAAAAAGCGCTTCTAATGGGTGTGGCTCAAAATGGAAATTAATTAGAATACAGTAAGAACCTAATTAATTTTGTGATTTATTACAATGTCTAATTGCCAATACAATAAATATTAATTTTCACGTTATCAGTTAAAGAAGGGAATTTTATCCTTTGCCTGAAATTAACTCTATTGACTTCTGTGACAGAGGGCTTACAAAGAAAGTAACAAAAAGTTTTCCTTTACACTAACACTTGTGAAACAGTACTCAATATTTGGGTCCAATTCGAGCCCATGCAAGAAAGGATGCACTTGGTTTAAAAATAGGCAATTAAAGAAAAAATTATTTGGGTCATTCATTGATGGTAGCTAAGTGTCCTGGTAATACAGAGGCGTAGCAAAACTGTAGGATTTGACAAGTAATGATGGAAGAGAACAGACTGGGGACTATCAGCATTTTGCCCAACCTACTTTCCTGTAAAGAACGGAAATACAACCATGTTTAGGGTTTGAGTAATTTCGTAGTGAAAACTACTTTGGATGTGTTCTCAGGAAGGTTTTTTATACGTCATTATGGTCCCTACTAGCTCTCAAGGGACCATACAGAAATGGACGAGTACAACGTTGGATGGCATAGAAATTGAGAATAAGGTCAACTACCCCCCCCCCCAAAAAAAATATGGGACTTTGGGATTAGACACGTTTTGGACTCAGGATCACAATCCGAGACGAGAATCCCCCCTCCCCCCCAAAAAAAGACTTTGGAATTTCACCAGTTTTGGACTCAGGATAACAATCCAAGAAACCACCTCCTCCTCCCCTGAAAAATATGACATGTAAAAGGGATTGCTAATGTGCGAGGACCATTTGGAGCCCCAGTTTGTGTTGCCTCATTTTAAAGACTTTTAAGGCAGCTTTCTATTCATCATCGCAAGTGATTCTTTTTTGATAAACAGAAGTTTGCCTTTAAAGTTTTTAAAACAGTTAAAGACCTCTATGTCATTGATTACCAAAAATAATGATTCTTGGCTGATACCTTGAATGCATTATTTTTGATAATCAACTCCATATTGGCTTTTACCCAATAAGTACAGCGTGTTTTCCTGCAGAAAAAGAAGGTGAAGGTCGTGATACACAATAATATTCACGCCGTTTCTGAGTCAGACAACTTTAACAGATCTGTTTAACTCTTATTCCCTCTCCTTTAAAAATTGACTATTGATGCGTTATTATCTCCCAACTGTAAGAAGTATGGCAAAATTATTCAACACCGTCAAATCCAAACTTACAAAGGTAAACCAATAACATTTCACATGACAAGAAAGTTTTATGCGAAATGTCTGAAGCTAATTTTGAAATGAAAAAGTTCCCATTGATATCTGCAAATGTAACAGCATTGCTTGCAAAAGAAAATTAAAATATGGTAATGATTTCAAAGGCACACCTGACTGTTTGATCTGCACACAAGAGGGGAAGACTTTTAGGCAGATTATGTATTTATTGTGTATCTCTTTCCTTCCAATTGAATTAATTCATCCCTAAAATTGAGTTTGCAGAATGTTTGCAGAAAGTGATTGAATAATAATTTTTCGGAAAGTCCTCACATCCTCGGCGCATTGTGTTTCTGTGAAGTAGACACTACAGGAGGTTGGACCACAACTTCAAGTTAGCAAAGTCAATCATACTTGAAGAACGAGTGTGTGAAAGATTCGGTTTGCCACAAACTCTTGCAGTATTACTTTTCACTTAATGGATTTTGATCGACTGAAAACAAAGGCTAGTCCACAAAGCCATCCGTACGACACAATAATAGGATATCTTGTTCTATTGCCAGTCGAAATCTGTTAAAACGGATTCATCCAAGTCAATATAGATCTTGGCATACAACGCCTTCCTCTGAAAATTATACAACAAGTACAAAGTGATTTCCATTTAGATTCTTAATTTGGTAGAAAGTTATCTGCTCTTGGGTGATTTCCGCGCTTGGAGTACTTAACGTGACATAGCATATGCGCCATGAAGCCAACTTCTGTCCGGAAAAAGTATTTAATCACATTTCATAAATATTAACAAAGCCCCACTTTGCCTGATGCATTAATCCAATTGCAAGGAAAGTGATACGAAGGTAAATGAATTACTCTCACGGAAAAGTCATCGTCCCTTGTTTGGGGATCAAATATTCAGGTGTGCTTGTAAAATCTTTATGCGGTGTGCTTTGATCTTAGCTTGCCTGTCTGTTCCGCTATTAAATGCATTAGCTTGTTTGGTATGTAAGCTCCGTTTCTGGGGCTAAATATTCTTCCCTTATTAAACATTTATAGACTAAGAGATTGGATGGGTTAGAAAATCAAATATAATCTGAGGAAATGAACCCATTGAAATGCACAGACTTGATCATCCACTGAAGGAAAGACAAACTAAAGCTTGTTGAAGGTATTACAAATATATTGAATCAAATTACTTATTCCATTTGAAGTCAAATTATGTCATGAATAACTTCGTAATGACGCAATGTAATACTGACCACAACCTTTCAACAGAACTATTGCTTACTTTTTCAACAGTGAATCTTTCTGCTGGAATGAACTATGGAATATTGTAGAATAATGATATGGGTATTTATTTGCACAATCATTCAACGTTTGACCATCTAATTCTTCTGAACTAAGAAATCAGGAAATCTCACATGGAGATGATTCAGTGTTTGTCATCTGCTTAAATTAACGAACATCTGGAAGGTTTCATCATCAGTTATGAAAAGTAGCACTTTGCCAGGTTGATCACGGAAGAGATCGAGCACACAAAGTCTTACTAATGAGGCGGTGTCGTATTGACAGTCACATCATTGATAAACAACTTTCGTGTTAAGCGTGTGCACTTTATTTGAGTATTGACAACTTTGTGTATTGTCACTAAAGTTCAGAAAATTAAATTTCATGGGTAAAGTTTTGTACAATGTTCCAGAAAGAAGTGAGCGGCAGAATACGAGCTCCTAGTAAAGCTTCAATCTTACACGCTGACTTCATGGATTGCTATGTATAGTGGTGACATCTCATTAATCTCAACATTACAAAGAAAAACTAATCTACATTTCTACACTCCTTATTTTTTTGAGTACTTTTGTATACCTTTCGTAAGTGCCACTATTGTGACAAACTATGACGTTTTAAATATAGAAATTGATTTTCCCGTGAAATTTTCAACCATAAAACTGCAATACAGTTCTTTAATAAAATCAGTTAAAGCTGCAACTATGTCACTCGTCAATAGAGTAAAATAAAAGATTTTCGCTGCACCTATACCCTCCTGTTCTTAGCAGTTTTTAACCCTAGATCCACCTCCGCTTCCACATCATATCGTGCAAACACTAAAGTTCCGCACAAAGCCGTCTACATAATGAACCTAAATTGAATTCTGTCAAGACGAGTATTTAATCACACTCTACAAACATTCAGTGCTCTGCAATATTACTGATGCATTGACTTCATTAGTCTGAAAGTGATAGGTAGTTCAACTAAGTGCAATCGCGATCAGAAAGTTATCATTTCATTGTAGATTGCCTCACAGGTGCACCATTAGGTGTCATCCCAATAATAGTGACAATGACGTTCCAAAAACGGTTATCTCACATCGACTTGACCAACTTGTTTGAAGTGCTTTAATGTCAACCTGGTGAGAACCAGATATCATGGCATACACATTGCAATGACTGTCGTTTGAAAAAAAGAGGCTCGCCATTTGCACGTGGCATGAACACACGACACCTACGATCGGCTCGTACATGGGGAAATGACTTTTTCGTGGTTTTCTTTTGCAAAGTCATGAGATCATCATCAACATTTCTTTTACGATTATTTCGGAAAATGTCTTGTTATGAAAAAAGCATCAGTAAACATCACCTCAATATGACGCGCATTTCCTTAGAACTAACTGAGCAGAACATAAAATATTTATCTAAATTGGTAAAATAATTCAATAACAATGATGAACTGCAGAACAGATATCTCTCAATGAATTACAAGCATCCAGCATCAATGAAACTTCTATTTCGTCAACAGCCCCACACCGTACACTTAGAATAATTTGTAACGGAATCACTGGTCTCACATGATTTCTCGATAATATAGCCGTACAATTGAATTCCACTTTTCCTACTTGAATTTCACATACACCCCGAGGAACTGGTAACAAAATAAACGCGATTACCATGGATTGCTGAAGAGAAACAAAGGACTGGCGAACCTATTTTCACTCAAATATGGTACATACTTCACGGTAGATGTGGCACATATATCTTACCTGGAACCACTAAAGCGTCGTTTGATTTGGAATCAAATGTGTTTTGTTTCAGCATCCAAAAGCAAGAGAAGAAGCATCCAAAAGTAACCAACAGCTCTCTATCTATAACGTCAAGTAATTACGACGTCATGCACGTGCCATCAACGTCTAATGGTCAAATTTTGATTTCTTCTCATTACCTATAACACCCACCCCAAATTGTTCACACACTCTAATTCAGTGAGTGAAGCTAATGCTCACTGGTGCAGATTCGGAACGAAGATCCTGATGATCCAGCAGGAAGGGGCATTCATGCCTGTACTTATGTTGAGTTTTGTGGTGGTTTTCTGGAGCCAGATAATAAATATGGCTAACATACATCTGTCAGCATGGATGCAAAATAAGAGTAAAAGTCTCAAGGATTTCTATAAAACATACCTCCACAAAGGCTCTGGAGCCTGACTGAGAGCGTGACCCATCATGTGGCACTGTAGCCTTCCTTGGAGTGTGGGTACACAAAGTACCTATACAAATCAGTCCCCCCTTCGGTGGACTCTAATGGATCCTGATGAAAAGCTTATCAAGTCAACCAACCCTACTTTGGGCACAAAACTGCTCTTATATATGAGTATCGAGATGGCATCACGAATGATGTAGGCCTTCCATCTCAATGTCATTAAAACAGCCACACTAAGCGGGAGTGATGATGATGAACCACTATGCACAACGGCGGGACTGGGCCAGCCAATCCTGCTGCCTAGGGGTAGCCAGCTGAGGCTAAAAATAGCACTCATCTCAAGCAGACTTCCGAGAGCCTAGGGAGTTACAATTTTTTTTAAAATGGTGGGCACACACTAAGACCGACAGCGTCTGCCTTCGTCCGCGTGACATATAATTCTTGGAATGTGTTTTGGGGATAGGAAAAAAATAACTGAAAAATGACAGATACTCAAATTTATAATAAACACCCCCGACGGGGAACCACAGTTGCAATTCCAAATGTTTTAACTACATTTGCCATGTAGTTCTTGTTGCATGTATATTACTTTATTCACTTATTGAGCACTGAGAAATACATCAGACTTGTATCATAATTTGAAAAAAAAAACGAGAACAAAGTTCACACCTGTTTTTACTTTGGAAAACAAAGCTTGCATGATAGAGACTATGTCTGATATCATGAACGGGAAGTTTGAAAACATTTTCTCCACATATTACCTAATTTTGGCAAACTAATTGCTGATTTTAAAGAGTCCTCAGAAAGTACTATTTTTCTGGGAACAGCAGATTTGGCTCAAGTAAGAACTTCTAAATGGGTCGACTTGTGAAAAGATTTATTGCGACTTTGTCAGACTGTAAGGAGCTGTTCCAGTTTCAAACTAAAGATAATGCTCTGCAACAAAATATTTAACAGACTGAAATAACCAATATATGATTTATAAAATTACCGTAATTGGCAAAAATACGTGCACTGGATTTCTCTCTGGGAAAACAAGATTGGCTACTTTAAAAGCATCTTCAATACACAAGAAGAGTCCTACTAAATGGGTTCCCCAGCATTTGGTGACATACAAGTATGTTAAAATTTTCAGTGGTTACCAAACGTATACTCCACTTTCCAAGAATGTGTTACCATTTTAACATCCTAAACATCCTTCAAATCTCATTAGGAGAACTGTGTTTGAATCAACCGTCCTGTTTGGTCATTCTAATAACAATGTCTGAACGTAGTCATCACTGTTTACTTTTTAATAGAATCTTTGTATTTTGTGACGCTGGAGCCATAATTTTCCACGAGGTGGAAAGGAAATGGTGGGACCGGTGGAAGTGGCGGAAGTGGTGGGAGGTGTAGGAGAATCAATCTCGGAAGATGGGAGCATTGAAGCAGGAGCCACGAATCATCAGTGAAGTTTCTTCGCTTAATTTAAGAAGCTGATATTTACGTTGAATGACATAAAAAGGCTACTTTCTATGAGTGTAATCTGTAAGTTATGTCATGCAATGGAGGGTAACAAGCCTTTTCCCATCCCGCTGGGTTTAATTAAAAGTGTTGTTATATTTTAATTCAACCCGGTGGGATGGGAAAAAGGCTTGTTACCTGACCATTAAGTGATGTAACGAATTTATCCTACAAGAACTGAATAAAAGCCCAAAAAAATAGCCCTGTGATGGGCTGAGGTGGTTTAAGTTAAATGTGTCAAAATGCCATTACCAAACTATAAATTTAATTGATTTTCCGCACATGGTATTCCTGAACTAACCAACACCACCTGGTGGCCGAAATAGGAACATGGAGGTGGGGCTTATGTTGGCAGTCATTTTGGCCATCACTTTGGAAATTCAAATGCTTATTACTCAGCTCTCCCTTGATATTTCAGTCTGATTTTTTGGCTAATAGTAGACAATAATAGTACCTTTTATATGCCTAGGTGGGCCCCCCAACTCTATCTAAAAACACCCAAACTTGGGTGGGCCCATTATAGTCTATGTGCATGTTTATGTGCAAATATGGTATATGTGCAATAAGTGAAAATACCACTTAAATGGCCCAGTGGACCTCCTAATTAACATAAATTATGATAATTTATGATAAAGAATGTCCAGTAAATTTTTGGGAAGGTTCCATGCAGTATTAGCCAAGATACATGCTGTGGTGAATGGAACATGTATAAAATCTTGTGCCAAACCTAGATCTACTAGGTTTGGCCAAAATCTTATCACAACAGCTAGGGAAAGTGGTAACCTGTGCCTCTGTCAAAAATAATTTAAATCGCTCAATGCTACATGCTGTTAATATGAATATTCTCTGAAAAATTCTCTGTTTCTGTCCCAGTAAAAAAATTCTCATTTTGACATTACATACACTTAGAGAAATATTAGATTGATCACTCATATCAATTTTGACCTCCCAAACCATGCATGAGATGAGGAGCAGCCAATTGAAAAAAATTCACAAAATCTTGATTTACAAGAAAACTGTTAATCATAAAAATTCTCAAAAGGTACCTTTTGGCAGTGAAGAAAGGTCCCCTACAAATCATCAATTGACACTGCACCCCTACCATCGACTCATGCTGTAAACAGATGATTTATGTTTCTGCCCAAAAATGGCCACTTACTCAAACAGCCATACCTCGGAGACTGACTGAGGAAAAAAATTCCTCAATTTTGCCTAAACCAAGTTAGATAGATTGACACCTTCATGCTAATTTTTGGGTCCAAATTCTGAATACCCATTGCTCTAAAAATTCTGCACTTTTTCAATATGTCAAAAAATGTCAAGAAGTTGACACTTATTGGCCCAGAAAATGGCCAATCGGTGACATATTCAAACATCCAAACCAAGATATCTAGAACACCATAGGTTACACCTATGTCCTGATTCTTGATCAAATCGGTGAATCCCGAGTACCCTTTAAGCTGTTGCAAATGTGTCAAAAAATGCAAAAAAATGCAACCTTTTTTTTCAAGGCCCTGCAGCACCCCCTAAGTGTGTCACATCCCCCAAATATGGTACCATCATATAGCCTAGTTATCTACCCACCTAAAACCCCAAGACGCTTTGATGAGTTGTTGCTCCTTCATTGAGAAAACTTTGATTTTGGTACCCCATTTTGGGCAAAAATACTTGGCCCTGGAGTCGCCAAATTTCAAAAGTGACAATGAGATGTCATAAGAGATGTCTCAAGCTGTCTTGAGTCAAAATTTGACAAAAAAATTTTAATGGGAAGTGTCCTAATTGCCAAAAAGAAGTTGCCATGCATGATCCTATAAGGTGGTTTAAGTGTAAACTTAAACCACCTAAAAAGAGTGAATTTAGGTAGCTCTACCCTCTTCAATTTCAAAGGGCTTCCCCAAAACAAGTCACATAACTGCATCAGCCAATCACAGCCTTTTGCAACAGGAAGTGCAATGATGTCATCAGGGGATTCCATTCTATCAACCAATCAGTGGACTCCATTTAGTCATATGACTAGAAACCATGTGCTTTTGTTGACAAGGTGGCAGGGGGACAACTATCCAAAATGGCTGAGTTATTACCCTCTCCAATGATGTGTGTGTGTTTCTGGTGGGTAATAACTGGCCTTCCTATTCAAATGCATTGAGGATAATTAGGGTTATCTTCCAAGATAACCTAAAACTGACCATGCATTCGATCATTCTTTTGGCAGTTGCAATACCTTAGATGATCATAGGATTTTTACCAATTTTCTCAGCCAAATAATTTGAAGGGTTGATAAACTTTATTATCCTTTATTATGAGCCTCAGCACTGTCCCATTGACTCCAATACATCAGCACCAGGGTGTGTTAAAACTCTTATCCCCCACTCTATTTATGCCAGAAAAGCATTGATTTAATAGAAATCAAGGCAATTCGGTGTTCAGCAGGTAATAACACAGCCATTTTGTATAATTATGCCCCACCCAAATATTTACAAAAATTGCCAACATAGCCTCCTTCTTCTTCCTTCATTTTGTTTACATTGGAGCACTCTGTTCTCTGATTGGCTGAGATGCACATGGCTATGACATCATGAGGGTCACCTGACTTGTAGCACATGCAATACAGCCAATCAGCAGCCTTGTTTTTTTTCATACTGCTGGAAATGCCTAGAGGGATCTGAGTAATGAGCAATGCATAGTGATGAGCAAGAATGTAAACAAACAAGATAAAGGGTAGATCTATCTCATCTAAAATGTATGTATTTCTCCTTCAAATAATAGCTTTATCATAGGATAAAATCACTACATCACTTAATGGCTGGGTGATAATCTATTTGAAGCATCCCTTCAGCAAAATAAAACAGTTTTATTTTGCCCATGGGATGCTTCAAATAGGTTGTCACCCTCCATTGTGTGACATAACTTACAAGAGCTTTGGCAATTTAACCTCTCATAAATGCGGATTTCCCAGATGGGGGTGTCAACCCTCAAGGTAGAGGTGCCAGCCTATTGTTTGGCCAAATGTTTCCCAAAAATTGCATTAAAATGAAAGAAATTGAACCAAGACGGAGATATGAATCCCTGGCAATCCCCCTAGCATCTGCCAGTGCACATACCCGGGACGTCATACCTTCAGACCTCATAACAAGCAGAGACCCAAACGTGCCCCATGCTCCAATATACCTATTGCCCTAAGACCACTAGACCTCCCAACAATCAGAAACATCCCCTAGACCCTACTCTAGCTGGAACATTCTTTGACTCCATAGTAGCACAATATAGTTATGTTGTTTGTGGACATTGTAAATGGTTCTTACTGTTAAGAATTGAGAATAATAGTGTTAGGTAACGAATTGTTACTGTCTGCATTTCTTTCAATAATGTGTTTCAATTTATGAAACATTTCCTTCCTCTTGTGACACATATTATGTAAAATTTAAAAAAGTGCACAATAAGTATAGTATCCCAACTTTGAAGATACCATTAACCTAACACTGATCTGATAACAAAGAAAACGAGGCGCCACCGAACGGGGCTCAAAATGGTCTCGCGCATCACCAATCCCATCGACGAGTCCAAATCTGCCTAAAACCCAACTTCCCTATGTCAGGTGAGGGGGGAAGGGGTGGTGTGTGTTCCAATGTTTGCTGAATATTTTCTAAGTTTTTTGACAAACATTATGCTGTTCCAAGGTGCTCTGGTCGAATGCAAAATTGTCTCCGTACACTTGTGTATGCGGGACCATAATAAGTGATTTGTAGACATATAGTATTTTATATTGCCGTGAATTCAAGGAAAAACTGAAGTGTCTGCTCCCTGTCTAGTGCACACTACGTTCCAAACACATTCTATTTTCTCACTCTTTTATTTCTACAACTTAATGCTGAACTGCACAAGAAATAAATTATTTATCTAATTTGTCTGCTAATCCAATAACAATGATGAACCGCAGATGAGATATCACTCCATGAATTACAAGCATCCAGCATCAATAAAAAATTTATTTTGCCAGAAGCCCAAACACATACACAAAATGGCTTGTAATTGAATCAGTGGTCTCACATGATTTTCTGGCTAACTTTGCTACACTATTGAATTTGTGGCGCGGGAAATCGAGTTCTTGCGCTGTTACTTGCGCTTTACTTGCGCTGCGAACATGTCCGTCCCCTAAGACAG
>JBCAUG010099845.1:0-21822 GCA_038406175.1 Haplosyllis leylae | reverse complement strand
TCAGAAATTTCTGAGATTAAAATTTTTATTTTTCATTTCTGATATATTTACATATTGAAAACTTGAAATATGGGGACATCACTCGGATCTAAACACTAATATACAACGTTTAGTATAAGAATTAGTTTCCCAATGTCAACAGTAGAGGCTGCACGTTGCAAAATCTGAAATCCGATAGACTTCCATTGTAAAATCCTTGTCAGAAATTACTGATATCTCCGCATTAGTCAGAAATTAGTGATGTTCCTGCAGGGTGTATACGACCCAAATAGCATGTGGTTGATCAAAGCTGTAGTATCACACAGTACAGGTAAATGCAAAGTAATCAATACATGTTGGCTACAAAAGAGTTTTGTGCCCCTGATAACCATTTCAATGCTTTTTAGGTATCAGTTTCTTGTTTGGCGAGGGTGTCTTGCCAGCTTAGAAACACGAATTACCTTCATTAAATAGAATTGATAACAGAGATGTTCTAAAATTCTTTGATTTATAAGAAATGACAGATGACTTTCTCTATGGAAGTGAAACCTGTTTTTGATCATGTGAGTTAGTTCCGACTGGGTTTTGCAATGCATTTTGCAATACTGCGGAATTTTAATTCATAGGGAGAGCCGAGTGACATTGAATTTTTCGAGTATGGCTCTGATATTGACAGATTTTCCAACAGAAAGTGGGTCTTAATTATGTGCAATCACTGAAATTGGTTATTTATTTATACATAAATTATTTTTCTCATTAGACCACCATTGTAAAATCCAGTCAGAATTGAATGAAATGCTCAAAACAGTCCGAACTGAGCGCTCTTCCTGCAGGATAAAATAGATCAGCTACAGCAGGTGGAATTCATGTACTTTTTCCGAAAGAGGAATTTCCTATGTAATTAAACATCTTTCTGCCACACTCTTTATATTTTGCATTATTTATCACATCTTCTCCTTGAGTCTATTGATTTCAATTTTTCCACTGAAACAGAGAAGGCAAGATGATGTGTTGGTTCCTACGTTAACTGTGACATTAGAACGGGTAAGAGCAAGGACTGAAAGACAGATTAGTCCTGTACTGACGCCTAGAAAGAGGTGCTTACCTCTCACTTGGAAAATGTTCAAGATTTAAAATAAACTATTGAACAACTACACAGTAATTTATCTTAGTGTGGAGGACATCAAATCGAGGACAAATGCGCAGTTTCCAGAAACACATCTGCTTATATATTTTCTCAGAAACGTGGTATTGAAAAAAAATTAATGAATGATCTGTAATATGTGAGAAAAATGCGATTACCGCTCGCGATATTAACGTTGATTGGCTGGGTGAATTCACAATCTGTGCCAGATAGACCTGTGGACATTAAAATAGGTAAGTGACAAATAATTCCTAAAAAAGCATCATTTTAAGCCTTTAAAATGGGTTTTGCATTATGGAATCAATAAAAAGGCCGATCATTCATGCACCGGGTGAGCTGCACGTGCAGCACACGTCATTAGTTACCTTGGTAATTGCTTGTGTCACATTCTCTCATTCCAAGTTTATTTCAAATCAGTTAACACGAATCAAAAATTACAAAGAAAGATTTTCATGTTTTATGATGAAATAAGACGTATAATTCATTTGAAAAGTAATTTTATCTTGTGCAAGATGCCAAGAGGAACAAAAAGAAGTCACGACGGTGATTTAGCACCTATGGTAGGTGGAGATAAAATTAAAAGAAAAGTTGACAAAACTTCGGTGGTTAATTTTGAAAATGGCATGGTCGCTATGAAACAAAAGCCAGGTAAACAAAAGGAACAAACCGATATTCCTGAAAGGAAATCAAAAAGAGTTGTGAAAGCGAAAAGGAAATTAGATTTTGTCTATACAAATGACAAAGAAATTACTTCAGACAGTTTAGATGTTGAAGGAAGTGTGAATAATAATGCACAGATTGCAGTTAAAACTAGTCATGATGTTAAAGGGAAGAAATCTGACAAAAGACCAAAGGTGGTGAAAAGTGTTATTGAACATGCTCCTCAGTTGAAGATTAACAATGTTGTTAATGATAATTTTGATGGTGTTCAGGTCACCGTGAATTCAGACGCAGAACAGGAACTTGACTATGAGGACAATGTTTATCATGACGAAGATGACAGCATGGATCAGGATGATCATGATCAACTCAGGCTTAGAGATTCTGACGTACAAGTTGAAAGGTCAGATCATGCAGGGAATTGTAATCAAACCATCATTTCGACAAATAATGGTCTAGATCTAGGTGCATCGGCTGATGAAGAAACAATTATGAATAATCCACATCTGAAAAGGCTTCTTGAAAAAATGCTGGATGAAAGAATGAAGGCTCATAGTCAAGGTGAGACCAGTAGTTTGCAAGTGTTGACAAGGATGACGCCTCCCGAAAAGAATCAGACGGTCAATGGGAAAAAGGATTGTAGAAAGACAAATACAGGTAACTACAATGTAGTTAAATCACCTTCGGATACTACTATTTATGCGCCAGCTCTGGCGTTAGGTCAGAAAAATCAAACAGGTTTGGTAACAATGAATGAAGGTTCAAATGTTAAGTCGAAGGATAATAATATTCCTCAAATGATGGATGTTGATAAGCAATCTAGTCAAAGGGATTTTTCTGTTGATTGTGTCTCAAAGAAAACTAACATTATGGCTAAAATATCTGATTTTGTAGATCAATTAAGGCTTGACTTCGAGGAAGGGGATCAGGATGAGAGCCAACCAAAGCATCCCAGATCAAGCATAGCTGCACCAGGTTTAGCTGAGGCACAAAAGAGAATGGAACAAACTCTGGTTGAAACTGAGAAGTTCAAGGCAGCGATAGAGAAACCTCCAGGTAGGTTTGAAGGTTGTGATATAAACCCAAGGATGTTCAGCGTGAATTCCCTAGGTCAAGGTAATGAAAACTCCATGAGTGGCTCAAATTTAGATCACGATTCAGTGCAATCAGATGCAGTACACCAAGTTTTGGGAGGTGCATCTGGTATTTCAGATGACGATTTCTTTCACCTTACCTGCCATATTGACCCATCTTTGACTAAGAAAATCGAGAATGGAGAGTTTGTTGATTTAGATAAGTTACTTCCTAAAGAAAATAATTCATATGGGAGAGCAGTAGCTAGCAATGAAACAAAATTAGAGTGGGTACAGAGTGAAGGAAGCACATACTTGGTTCCAGCAAAGCACAATAGCAGGATTAACTGTTTCAGGCATTGGGAACAAGCTTTCCGTATGTACGCAACTATTTACTGCACCAAGCATCCAAACAGAGCGAGGGAAATATGGCAATATATCTCGGTTATTAACACTGCCTCTATGTCCTATATCTGGGAGAATGTCTACAACTATGATATAGTTTTTAGACAGTTGATGGAATTCAACCCCAGTAGAAGTTGGGCAGTAACATATAATCAGATGTGGAACCTGTCCATGACTAATCCAATAATGCAAAATCAACCTAGAAGGGTTTTCAATAATGGTGTAAATGGTGGAGTTAATACCAACAACAATGGCAATGGAGTTCCATGCAAGAAAAAGATTGATTATTGTTGGAGCTTTAATAAGGGAACAAAATGTAGATTTGGGAAAAAATGTAAGTTCATTGAGAGATGCTCCTATTGTGATGACCCATCTCATGGGAGTTGTCAATTGCAACAAATTGAACAAAAAGGACAAAGACACAAACAGACTGTTTAAGAAGGGCAAAAGGCAGTAAAAGTGAGGTGAGGGGTCATATTTATGGATCAAATGTATTAATAAATTGTATTAGTAAATTGTTGCATTTGTTTTGTATAAATTTTGGAGTATAGACATCATTGAAGCAGAGAACCTGGACTTAAAGAATATTATTACTCCTGTAAATGTCAAAATCTATGAAAGATTGCTAAAGAACTCTGGATATGATGCTGAGAAGACTAAATTCCTAGTAGATGGTTTTACTAAAGGTTTCAGCCTGGGATATGAAGGGCCCAGAAAGATCAAGAGAAGAGCACCAAATCTCAAGTTTAGAATTGGATCACCTACAGTCTTATGGAATAAAATCATGATTGAAGTACAAGCCAAGAGGTATGCAGGACCATTTAAGAGGATTCTTTATGAATATTTCATCCAGTCACCTGTAGGTTTAGTCCCCAAGGACAAAGGAAAGAAGACAAGATTGATTTTCCACCTGTCTTACCCAAAAAGAGGGGATTCTGTAAATTCAGGAATTCCTGAAGAGATGTGTTCAGTCCAGTATCCTGATTTCATGGAAGCTGTGTCAATTTGTTTGAAAGCTGGAGTAGGTTGCTACTGTGCAAAATCTGACATGTCCATGGCCTTCAGGAATGCCCCTATGGATAAGAATTCTTGGTGTTATCTTGTACTCAAAGCAAGCCATCCTGTGACTGGAGAAATCTTCTATTTTGTAGATAAGTGTATGCCATTTGGGGCATCAATAAGTTGTGCCATTTTCCAGGCCTTCTCAGACTCAATAGCTCACCTAGTGAAATTTAGAACCAGGAAGTCATTGGTCAATTACTTAGATGATTTCTTCTTTGCTGCTTTATGTAAGGCACAATGTGATATCCAAGTTAGAATATTTCTGGAGATATGCAATGACATTTGTTTCCCTGTTTCACTGGAAAAGACTTATTGGGGAACTCAATTACTCACTTTCTTGGGTTTGCTCATAGACACCTTGAACCAAAAGGTATGTATACCTATGGATAAGCTGGAAAAGGCATTGCTTATCTTAGATCAAGTTCTCAGCAAAAAGAACAAGAAAATTACTTTGGAAAAACTACAAAACCTAACTGGTTTCCTCAATTTCCTGTGCAGGTGTGTAGAACCTGGTAGAACTTTCTTGAGGAGACTTTATGCTTAGGGATCTAATGAACATTTATTGCCACACCATCATATAAGGATTACAAGTGAGTGCAGAATGGACTTAGAAATTTGGCAGAAGTTTCTAAGAGATCCATTAATCTGCTGTAGACCATTCCTCAACTGCTTTGAACAAACTGCAGAGGACATAGATATGTACTCAGATGCATCTGGGGCACTAGAGAAAGGTTTTGGTGCTTATTGTGGACAGGAGTGGACCTATGGTGTATGGGATACAAAATGGATGGAAAAAGTCACACCTAGTATTGATTTTTGGAGCTCTATGCAGTCACTGTAGCTATTCTGTTATGGATCAAAAACTTCAATAACTGTAGAATTATGCTTCATTGTGATAATGATAGTGTTTGCAAAATGATCAACAAATGTTCCTCAAGTTGCAAACATTGCATGGTGTTGCTAAGACTGATAGTGTTGGAGTGCCTTACACATAATGTTAAAGTTAAGGCTGAATGGGTTGCAACAGGGGATAATGGCAAGGCTGATGCACTCTCTAGACTGGATTTTGACAGATTTTGGAACTTAGCCCCCACCATGAGCACAAAAATGACTTTGCTTCCTGAGTCTATATGGCCAGTGTCTAAGGTTTGGTTGCATTAATGATAGTTATACTTGATTGATGGCACTGATAGAATGATTCAATTTTGTAGGAGGCAGACATGGTTCCAGATATTCAAGCAGCTCTTCACAATCCTCAAGGATTTCTACTAGACATATTCAACTTCTTATTGAGAAGTACAAAAGCCAGTCAAACAGATCTTCAACAAATCAAAACTACTTAACTATCTGGAGAAAATTCAATAGTTTTGTGATACATTTGGATGTCAAGCCCAAATCATGGGAGGATAGAGTGTCACTATTTATTGCACACAAAATTGAACAAGGAATGAAATCAAATACAGTTAAATCCTATGTATCAGCTATCAAGAAACTGCTGGTAGATGATGGGTATCACTGGGATGATACAAGAGTCCTCCTAGGCTCTCTCACCAAGGCTTGCAGAATCATTAATGACAGAGTACATACTAGACTCCCTATTCAGTGTAGCCTACTTGAATTACTCTTGTTTGAAATCCATAGAGTTTTTGGTCTGAAGGGACAGATCTACCTGGAGGTGCTTTATAAAACATTGTTTGCTCTTTCATACTATGGGCTAATGAGAGTGGGAGATGTTACCAACAGTGATCATGTAATAAAAGCCAAAGATGTTCACTCAGCTTCAAAGACTCATTCCCTGGCCATGAGACCTCAAAAGATTAAGATTACATCAAACCTGGCAGAGAAATCAGGTTTCTATGCCAAAAGAAATTTTTGTCCCTTTCAGTTACTGAATGAATATATCAGAATCAGGGGACATTACTTGTCTGTGACAGAACAATTTTTCATCTTTAAAGATAGGTCACCTGTTGGACCTAATAATACAAGGGAAGTACTAAAGAATTGCCTGAAAAATCTTGGTCTTGATCCCAGTATGTATGGGATGCACAGTCTGAGAATCGGGAGAACTACTGATCTCATCAAGTATAAATACAGTTTGGAAGAGGTCAAATGTATGGGGAGATGGAGATCAAACATCGTGTATAAATACATCAAGTTTTAGGCTTAATTGAACAATTTTCTAAAATTTTTGATGCAATGTTGTGTTTTGACCACGTGTCTGTGCTTCATCATGTTTTAGACATAACATCCGTTTCTCGTCGAAATGCCAACATCTCATTATTATTCGCTCTGATCTATGACTCAGCATTTTACCCTATGTAGCTTCTTGTGAATGATATAACGGCATAACAGAAGGCTTCATCAAGTTTCATCCTATGTATCATCATGCGTATGATATTAACAAATGCTTCATCATGTTTTCAACACAACTTCCGTTTCGTGTTGAATGCCGACATCTCATTACTTTGCTCCACCCTATGACCCAGATTCTTTGCATGATGTGTATGGCGATTGCCGCTCCTAATCAACTAGATCTACATGTTTCGGAGAACATTTCCACTTTCATTTTGAGCATGCATTCCAATTGTAATTGGTTCTCGATGATTCCTGTGAGATATTAGACTTGATACGTTTCATTCTGTTACTGGTACATGCTCGGAAAGTAAAAGAGGCTTGTATTGATTTTTCAGATGATCTGAAAGGTTTGGCCAAAATATGGATTTTAGGAGACAACTTCGTTGCAGAGAGCTACCGGAAAAATTTCAAGAAGGCAAGTTACCAGCTTTTTATGAAGGATTACTATGAGGTTTTGCCTTTCTGCAGCAGCAAATACAGTGATCGCAATGTAAATGCTCTGAGTCGAATAGTTAACTCCTTCATGCACGCTTTGAATACTAAGTATTATCTGCCAGAATTTTTGATAGTCTTCTTAGATAGTGATTTGATCGACTTCCTTCAATACAAAAAGTATAATGTTGCTAACCTCCTGGGACCGTGGTTGGAACATCTAGCACAAGTGATTGCAGAGTCTCTCCAGGTGAGATACCAAGCTTTACCACTGAAAGCATGTCTTAAAGAGCCTACACAGGTTTATTGGGTGGAAGCAGTCAGTCACTGCAATCTTGATTACATCGATCAAAAGGTCAGAGATATATTTAATAAATGCATGGAAGTGACTTGTAAGGTCCATCATGACACTATGAGAGTGTTGAAATTACGTAGGTTTTGGGACAAATCCAATGATACACTTTTGGCCAACAATCGGTTCACCAAGCATGGTTTAGCGACCTACTGGAAATCACTAGACGCATCATTTCAGTACAATGTTAAGAAAAGGGATGATTTTCTTACAAGGTCCAAGTTCCGTGCTCTGAAAGGGAAACCTGACATGAATAGTGGGCAGAAAATGAGTTCTGTCCAAGAAGACTCCGATGATTTTCAAGACATGGCCAGATTTTTTGCATGGCACAGCAGGCACAAATATCGATGGAAGAGACCAAACAACAGTCCTCAGTTTTTCTTGCCGCGTTTAAAAAGTAGTCATAAATTTTAAACATTTCTATGTCTATGACGCAGAACTGTACGGTACATTCATTTATTTCAGCTCTATTTTTCAGGTTTTTGATTATCTGTGATATACATATTTTATTCTTATGCAATTTTTACACCGTTTCCATTTTTCTGCTTGGGATAGACAATTTTGATTGTCTAATGTGGCAAAGGGTTGCGCAGAAAATTGGAGATAAATAGTCCTATTTTCACAGTGAATAACACCAATGGGTGTGATCAGTTAACCTGGGGATCTGTTCAAGGTCAGATCCAAATGACATATATATTTTCATACAATATATATTTTGGGTGCTAATACCCTGATTGTTCTTCAAATGTCCAATTTGGTGTTCTTGATTTGAAATAAACCTTAATTCAATTCATTTGTGTCTTTGTTTTATTCCATGGCAAAATAATTACCAGGTCAAAGGAAGAGAGACAAATAGCAAAATGCATATTTAGTTAACTGTAGCAGGATCCCCATGTATATACAAAGGACTGATTGCGATCCCAGTTACAGTTCTGTTCTCGTCGCCCGCCAAAATGTGAAAGTCTTTTCTATTCACACTGATTTAGTACTGGGTTAATAGAGTTTTCCTTACAAAGTTGGCAAGGTTGCCAACAAAGGCTTACACGGAGAAGGGCAAAATAAATTGGGCAAAAAAAAAATTGCCTCCAGTTAGAACAGAACCCAGGACCTTTTGATCTCTACACTGGCTGTGCTAAGCAGACATGTGTTGTATAGTACATCTCCGAACTTTATTTCATGCACCACTTCACTATTTGGAATTGGATCATTTCTAGAATCAACAGAACTTAACTTTATAAAGTTGTCAGAGATTCAGACTGACAACCAAATGTCACCTTAACACTAAATGTAGAGATCAAAAGGTCTTGGGTTCTAGATATCCTAACTAGAGGTAATTTTTGCTCAATTTATTTTGCTTTTCACAGTGTAAGCCTTTGTTGGCAACATTGCCAACTTTGTATAATTTAGCGAAAGCTCGACTGAATAGATTTTGGTCCAAACCAACTGCTGATTGGCTGGGAAGAAATGTTTAGGATGTCCTTTTTCCATTCTATTACAAATTATAACAGCAGGAGACAGCTACACATGACACTGTCATTCCCACACCCAATCACGTTTTTCACACAATAACCGAAATTGGCAATAACGGCAATATTGTCATCACAAGTTTTACTACGTGAAAACAAAAATATCCAACAACACTGAACCTGGGCCCTCAGCCATTTAGGCCTCTGAGCTATTAAAGCATGTGTTACTGGAGAGATATAAGATCTTTGTATTGTCGTACTTTATTGGTTCTAACAAGATGATCTAAGTCCCAGATTTTTTTTAAGTGGTGCAGGAACAAAAGACAATTTAGGGATATCCCAAGTAGCACATGCCTTTATAGCTCAGGCAGGAGAGCACTGGACCTGAATGACCGCCAGGTTCAACACTCACTGGGGTAACCTTTACTGCTGGAAAACTCTAATGTTTTAAATATTTTTACCGGCTGGTGGTGGTTTTTAAGGGGCCACTCCTTGTAGGAAAGATCAGTTCTATGCCAGTAATGCAACACATTGACTGTGGAAATCTTTGAGGAACCGCTGTCACAGGCAAAAACATTTCTCCCTTTTATTTTGTTTAATTCGAGGACGGTGAGGAAAACAGAATTTGTTCTAAATTATGTGTGTTTTAAAGTTTCTTATACTAGCATAAATACATCCTAAAGCACCAAGACCTCAATAAAATTAAACAGATAAGTTAGGTCCAATAAAGTTCACATTGAAGTCTATTTGACTTGTATTTTAGGAGTGTATTTGGAGAGTGCTAATCCAACTATGATCAGCATGGTGAAGGAGGCTGCCGTGTACTCAAATATCTCTATTCAGTTGCCTGCTAATTATTACTTCACACAAAATTTAGTCAATGTTAGTATACCTAATGAAATAGATGCCGCTACCACAGGTTAGTAGAAGCACAAGATACAGTCAAAATGTTCTTGAATAATTAGATGTGCCTGGCTTCCATAGCTCAGGGTTCGGATTCGAATCCAAATGCTGTGAACATTCCTACCTGAAATATATTATGTTGCCGACAGTTTATTCGGATGTAAGATCAGATTCAGATCTAAATACAGATCTGGACCTGTGCATAATGTACTTTGAAAAACATGGACGATACAAAACAGTTCAAGTTCTAGTCTAATTTTTAATAAATTTTCAGTTTGCGAGATGCTCAAGGATGGAATATCTGGGCTGATATCTTATGCGAGTTGTGCTTCTTATGCTCTGCTGGAATCACTACTCAAGACATTCGAGGTAAGTTTATTTGAAGATTTTTTCACGGAGATACCAGGTACTGCGAAGTGTTCTTATTTCGAAGTGAAATCTTTACATCAACTTTAAAATTGTGCAATATTTTCATTTCAAAAAAAGATTAAAATGTGTAAAAGTTACATTTCATTTTGAATTTTCTGTGCAAATGTTCAGCGCTGTATTGCCAAATTTCAAATGGTCTAGAAGCTGAAATGCACTGTTTTGTGCTAAATAAAATGAGAAGAACAACATGGAATTCTTTAAAGATACACAGTTTAAAATTTTATCATTTTTATTTATTTTTTTTCATTTGCATTGGAAGCAATATAGTGAAACAACCAAAAACTACTGATCATACTTGTAATTAGATGAATTAGGTAAATTCAACTGGAACCAGTGAAAACCTTCCAAAGTACCCATCGTAATTACCTTACTAGCATTGTGGTTATGGTTGTGGACTATTCGAACTTTTCTAATTCAGTCTTTTCTCCGACACGGACCTTGAAATTAATTCCACAGCAGCACCCTGCAGGAAGTTCAATATATTCTGCCATTTGCGGGGGTGTCAATAAATTCTGACCTGAGTATTAGTATGGGAGTGTATGAGAATTTTTTTTAATATTTTAAAGTCTACAGGAAATGTTGCAATAAAACTTCTTTGTATACAATTTTAGATATAATTCAGGAGATCTGAGCTACGTTGAGACTTGTTTCCTATTTTGGGTATATAGTGATTCTAATTTTAATACATGTTATAAATCAAAAAGTTGAAAAGTCTCAACATAGCTCGGATCTGCTTAATAATATCTAAAATTGTACACAAAGAAGTTTGATGCAAATATTGCAACATTTCCTGTAGACTTTAAGATATAAAAAAATTCTCATAGACACCCATACTAATACTGAGGTCAGAATTTATTGACATCCCTGTAAATGGCAGAATTTATTGAACTTCCTGCAGGGTCAGCAGGAGACTTTCTTTGGCCGGGGTTTTCCCACATGGGCTGCATTCAAATGGAACGAAAGACTTGTCCAAATTTAATACATTTTGGAAATATTCAATTCTTATATCTTTGTTTCAGAGAATAATGACACAATTAACAATTTAAAATTTCCATATTTTTGGCAAATATAGTGAAATAACTGTAAAAATACAAAATTCGGAAAAACACGATTATTTCAATTTTTTTATGTTTCTTAAATGAGACACATTTATATCTTATTTTATAGGCATGTGAAAACGATTGTAAAAAATTGGTCAGTGCCTTCATTCACGGGTACTCCCTGTGACAGCGCTCTACAATTTCAGATACCACACATTTCCATGACGCACACGGTATGTCCGTGTTTTTCCCAGCCTGATTACACCTTAAACATGAGGGTTCAACCCAACTACCTTATTGATGTTGTGGCCAGTATCATAGACCATCAAAAATGGAGGGTGGTGTATATTCTGTACGACACAAGTATTGGTAAGTGTTGGTTATCCTTAAGAAAAGTTAACTTCTGACAGTGTCAAAGTTTGTTTAAACTTAAACACATTTCCCCAAATGAGTAAATCTTAAAGAAGAAAGACCGTGTCTTTTAGATGTCTTTAAAATAAAGTTTCGGAATGGAAATCTCCACGAATTCTGTGTGGTAAATAAATAAATAACGTAAATAAATAGTGTGTTCCTCTCTGCGGCTGCAGACAAAAGAAGACTTCAAGATTTGTTGACCAAGATGGGCGAGATGAGCACAAAAGCTGCAATGTTTAACGTGGACCCCGCTCAAAGTTTGTTAACTTTACACGACTCGAAATGGTCCGAGCAGATCAGAGAATCTATGGAAACCGCTCGAAAAAAACAGGATATAATGGGCAGGAACTTCATCCTGTTCACCAAGCAAGAAGTGGCACTAAAACTGCTGGACATTGTACGTTTAAATTCGAAATTAATCTGATCTGATTTTTTGTCTTCGTTTACACTGAGAAACAACGAAAACAACATCAATAACAAAATGCTTCCTTGGTAAATCCAATGCAGCTTTCACATTGATTTCCCCCTACAGTTTAAATAAGAAAGTTTAAAAATGAATCTTTCTGAAATGTTTAGTTGGTATCATACAAAAATGTTCCAGGCAGTTGAAGTGGACCTGGACTTGACGACAATGAATTATTTCTTTGTTGTGGTTAACGAAGAGCTTGATGAAAAGGCATTTGAGCAGGAAGTTTGGAAAGAAGGAAATTTATTGCTGGTTAAATCCAACACTCCAGACCCGACAGAAGGATCCTGTTCTTCCATGAATGTTGAACTTCTCAGCAGAATGCCTGATCAGATAACTGTGAGTTCTGCTGATCAGATAACTGTGAGTTTTGTCGTTAATAGTCCAGCAGAAAACTTTACCTCCAAAATGGCGACAAACATACTCAAGATATGATATTTCAAAAGAGTGCTTGCAAACTAAATGTAAACACACTCTCATTCCAAGTTTGTTCCCAGCTTTCCAGCGCCTATGTGGTTGATGGGTTTCTATTAATGGCCGAAGCTCTCACAGACACGGTAATTAGGGACAATTGGTCTGATTCAGTGGACCTGAAGTGCTTCGTACCCCACCGGAACCACTGGGCAGAGGGTCTTCAAATTAGAGAAACTCTTCTACAGGTAGTGTACACCATTTGTGGATACCTCCTTGTCTTAAAACTTCATCTGTGAAATTTATAACTGTAAAAAATTCGTTTCTGTTATAAATCTCGTTGATCATGAAAAAATAGTTTCCCACCAGTAACAACAATATTTGTTTCAGAAGAGCGTTTCCGGTATCAACGAAAAATGCTTCTTTGACAAGGAAGGCTACAATGGCCACGTACAGTTTGATTTAACAGGTAGTACAAGCTAAAAATTTGCACTTAAATCTAATAGTTTAAGAAGCCTGATGGACCACTACACTGACAGCCATCTTATTTACTCCACTTGTAAACGTTTGAAATTCTCCAAAATTTTAGACGAGTTTTAGACGAATTTGTTGCGTCCATCTTCACTTTTATTGGTATGATATAATATTTATAAAGTTTTGGAATCAATGAGGAAACATTTAAACAAGAATGCTTAGAAGCATTATGTCGCACCGCACTTGAGTTTGTACTTGGTATCATTTTATCTGAATAGATATATAACTAGAAAGTCCTCCTGCGTGAACGCAAGAGGCATACTGCCGGCCGCGTAGCAAGTGCTCACTCTGCTGTCTTAATCCGGGGGGGGGGGGTTACCCTAGCTGGAAGGGGGGGGGTACCTGGGGTACTGGCCACACCTGGCTCAAGTACCCCCTGGGCTGGACCTGACTCAGGTACCCCCCCCCCCAGGCTGGACCTGGCTCGGGTACCCCCCCGGACCTGGCTGGGGTACCCCCCTGTAAACTGACAAACAAACTGAAAATATTACCTTTCCCCATTCTTCGGATGTAGGCGGTAACTAGATGGATGGCTCGGTAGCTAGCCAGATATGGCCTGAAACACAATTTTGGTTTTGGAATTTTTTAAATCTGATGAAATTTTTAAAATTTCATAAGTGGCCACAAACAAGGCAGCAATCTTCTACAATGCATTTTGCTTCAAATAATTTTGACTTTTTGTTCCGGTTGTTTTCTCAACAACTTTTTGTTGAGAATAGGAAAAAAATTTGAAAAAAAAGGTTGAACAAAAAAATTAAATTTTTTGGGTCCTACTTTGTACCAAGCCAAATCTGCTGTTACCTCATTTTTGATTGGAGGCAGGGATGAGGGTGGGGGTGGGCTAGGGAGAGAGAGTCCAGGGTCAAAGTTGCTCAGAATGGCCTAAAACATGTTTTGGTTTTGGAATTTTTGAAATCGGATGAAATTTTTGAAATATCCACACTAGTAAGCAAGCAACCAAGCAAGCAGCCAAGGCAACAACCGTACTAATGCACAGGCACTATAGTGACCTGATATGTTGCTCCGTTCGTTGAGGCGGCGCGACTGAAAAATAAACATTTTTATTTACAACTGCCTAATCTGACACAATTCTTTTGCAAAAATTTCGATTGTTTTACCAGGAATAACTGATGGGAACAAACCAGACGGTCAACTGCAAACAGACTTGATGGCCACATGGACTCCCCAGGAGGGACTGAAACGGCATAATAACCATCCGAGTATCTTCCCTCATACATACTATGACTACGGAGGAAAAACTATCAACGTAACAGCGAAACTGGTATGTCTAAAACCCAAAGCTTTGCTTGCGTCTGGTGTTTGCTTGCAAACTTCATGATATTCACTTGAAAGTTCTAGCCTTTCCAAATCAAGCCAGAAGCTTTTGTTCAAGATGAAAGCAACAAATAATAACCAGCAGCACCAGGTGTCGTTTTACAAGTCAAACTGAAATGATAATTTTATTGAAAATTGATTCATAACCAGTTGATGTGATCGTTAAATGATATGATGCGAGGCAAAAATTATTTACATCTGTGACGATTCTAACACTTATAAGTTACATTTAACCAAAGAGCCTGGAGTATTGAGACGCTCTTTGATTTAACGTTTCTTTGTCTGCTGCAAATGACAGGCTCTGTTAAAAACGGGTTCCACCTGGATTGCCACTGATCTTATTTCAAGAATTAAGTGAACCATGACTCCTGGAATCTTGATTCCTCAGGAACATCCTTTCACCAAGATGGAAACTTACGAAAACGGCACAGTTAAGTGGACTGGATTTCTCTTCGATATCGTAGATGAACTTGCGGAAAGGATGAATTTTAAGTAAGTGTATATTTTAATTGCCAGTAAAGAATCGAGTATTCTCCAAATTCGATCTTACAAATTTAACAATTCGAGCTATTTAGATTAAAATGAAAAGCAAAAAGAAAATACAAGATAGTGCAAAACTTGCGCATAGCTGACTCGGAAGGGGAATTCATCGCCTGAATGTTGAAACGAACATTGGAACACTTGGAAAAACTAAAAGTTCCAGTTTGGCTATGGATGACCTTTGGTGACCATCTTTCACCAGTTATCATCTTGTCAGCCATCTTGGATGGCAACCATTACCAGAAATAAAAAAGGGTAATTATAACTGGTAGAGTCAACATAGAGACTTGCAACAAAAACCGAACCCACTACGTTTGGGTCAATCTTTAATGTTAACATAATGTCGGCCATGACATAATGTGACCTTTTCGTTGATAAATTAGAACAGGCAACGGCCCGCAGAAGTCCCAGATCCCCGATTCTGGAAGTTTGTGAAATGTACTCATTAAATTTTGTCTTCTCACAAGACGCTACATTTTTCATAAACTGAACGAACCTTTTCACCAACTTAACGACCATACAAACGCCTGCTGAACCGTGCAATGAATATTATGAACACTTTTTTTGGACTTTTTCTTTGTTCATGAACTTTCTGTTGCAGATACAATGTTATTGAACCCCCAGATGATATGTATGGGTCGGAGATCAAGCCTGGAATCTGGTCCGGCATGGTGGGCATGGTCATGAAACATGTATGTCAATGTTTACATTTCTGCAAAAACAATTCATCTAAGGTTGAGGAATTTGAACTTTGGTGAACTTAGAGGGGCATTGGTCCATCCTGCATGTACCAAAGTCTCTCCAGATTTCATCAGTTTCTTCGGGGAAAATTGTAAAATACAGTTGGCGGCCCCCGTAAGGCTGTATCCGGCACGCAAATACATTTTTTTGTCAATTTCCGGTCGTGTGTAGGAGGTGGAAATGGCGGTTGGCCCATTCAGCATCACGGCTGAGCGGGAGGCGGTGGTGGATTACACCCAGGCCTTCATGGAGGACGGGGCGGGAATCATCATGAGCAAGCCTTCCCCTCACGCTGACGACATGGTTCGAATCTTTCTACCTTTTCATAACCATGTTTGGTTCTCCATCTGCTCTTTCGTTTTGCTCTCCGGTAAGTATGTATGTATGTATGGTGCATCAATACTTCTTCAGTTTTGATGTCTTGTAAAATTTTAAAAGTGACCCAAATGTCGATGTTTTGAAAGTGCATTCCGTCCACTAGGTATATTCCTATTTCTGGTGAACACCACGACGCCGTTTTCAGCCAGGAAACAGAATCCCGACGAGACAGTGGATGACGAAGCATCGTTCTCTATGAACATGTGGGTCATATACTCCGCTTACATGGAACAAGGTAATGTAATTACAAGCAACACTCCAATTTGTATCATTGTGTATTTCCCTTGTCCTGGGTCTGCATTTTAGAAGAAATAAGGACACTATATATTGATGACTTCAATACCGGAACCTCAAGATAAGTGTTGTCTTTTCAGGAGCTGCCATCTATCCAAAATCGGTTTCTGGTCGCATCTTGTTCGTGTTCTGGTGGCTCTTCACGATCATCATGGTCGCTACATACACGGCAAACCTGGCGGCCTACCTAACGGTCACTCTGACCAGGAAGCCTGTCAACAGCCTGGAGGAACTCGCGCAGTCCGCTGACATCACTCCACTCATACAAAGCTCAACCAACCTACAGACATTGTTTGAGGTAATGATATTCCATCAGGTCTTAGAGACAAATGACAATCACCTTGACGAGAAAAAATGAAAATCTGGTTTTTCACGATACTCGTTTCTGTCAGATTATCTGACAGGTCTCTACACAGGGAAGAGCAAAAAAAAAAAAAAAATTCATCAAGAATTGCTCCCAGTCGAGATTGAACCCAGGACCTCTGGATCATCACTCCAATGCTCTACTGACTCTGCTAACCTGGTATGTGCTGGCCAGAAGATTTCTGTGAGCTTTGTTTTATGCACCACTTCATATTTTGGACTTTGGTCATTTCTAGAACCAATAGAGCCATGAAGATTCAGGCTGGCAACTGAATGTTGACTTAGCTCAGTTGATAGAGCATTGATTGGCATGATGATCCAGAGGTCATGTGTTCAATCCCGACTGGGGGCAATTTTTGATGATATTTTTTTTTTTTTTGCTCTTGGTCTATGTAAAGATCTGTCAGATAATCTGACGCGTATCGTTGAAAAACTAGAATGTTGCTTGAATTTGTTCATTCTTAGGTGGCATGAATGTATTGGTTTTTCCTCCAAGCTGTGAGAAACATTCGGCCCAATTGGCTACACTGCAAAGACTCTTACTAAAATCTATTGAATACGTACAGTTTTCCACACAAATGTGATTCTTTTGAAACAACTCATAAAAACAGATGGATCTATAGAACTTTAACAAATTATCCTCACTGAAAATGTCAGCTAATTATCAACAAAATAGAAATCTTTATCTCTTTTGTAACACAAACTTGTTGAGCTTTGGAAACCAATCAGTTGACCAATCAGTGTTGATTAAACTTTGGTTTAAACTATCCTAATGGCCGACACCTTGAAAGCTGAACAAGTTGTACAATAAAAAACTTTATCGAAAACCTGAACATTGTGTCAACTTACACTTCTCAGTGAGATCTTAGATCTTATTTATAGCGTGCTGATTATGGAACTGTGTACAAAACAATCTGGAACAAAATGCATGGAGTCCAACTCTTCACGAATACAACAATTAACCTGCAGAGAGTTGAGGATAACAATCCACCTTACGGTTACATGGCAGATTCAACAATACTACAGTATCAGGTTCAGTAGTGTCATAGTTCTGTAGTGATTAGGAACCGGACTGGACACAGAGCAAAAGCAGACGCGAATGCGATATACTTGCAGATGATGTCCGTGGCTCTCCCACGGTTCAGCTTCAGGATGAGTAGTGAGCTTTAGTTCTGACGAAAGGAAGACTGCTCGTCCGAAACGAGCAGTCTTTTTACTGATTTTCGATGGTGCCATAATCATTTCGCCTTTTACGATCCTGGATTTGAAATAAATGACAACAGTCCGAATTCCAAACTGTGTTCTAATATCTTGGAATCGAGTCCTTGATAAAGGATTTGAAGAATTCTGTTTTTTCACAATTAAACTTTTCCAATTCGTATTGTCAGGTCAATCAGCACTGCGATAAATATGTGATGGCAGATGAAGTGTTCAATTCTATTGGGATGGGATTTCTTGTACCAAAGAACGCCCCTTACACAGAGGCTGTTTCATTCAAGTACGTGAAATGTGGGTCCGGAAATCGGCTGCTTCTTCATCGGAATTCGTAAACACTACTCGTAAAATATTTCGAATTTTTAAGTGTTTTATTTAAACTTTAAATTCTTTAAAATGGATGCTATCTATATTTGAGAAAAGTATCGCCTGAGATTTTTAAGAGGCGGTACTCTTAAATTTATACATGGTTGTTTAATGATACCTTCTCAAAATGTAGATAACATCCCCATAAATAAATTATTGAAGCAGATGCAGTGCAGAACCCGCAATATTCTACTCACTTGTAAATATACACCCACAGCTTAATTAGGCTTTTGTTTTTGCAGAATAAACCACATATATTAATTTGAATATATGTTTCAGTTTTAACTTTTTTAGCATCATCAAGTTGCAGGAATCAGGACTGATTGAACGCTGGAGAGCTCAAAGGTGGTCTGAAGGCGCTTCCTGTGAGAGCACTTCCGGTCCAAGAAACAACGCAGAAGCGCTGTCCATTAGCTCGTTTACGGGTAATATTGTTTGACTGATTGAACTAAAATGATAATATTCTTATTGGTGGCTCGTTAGAGTCACCATAGTGGTTGGTTTGGCTTTTTGCCCCAAAATTTCGGGCCCATGGACGTCACCTACCAACGCCATTTGCCATTCTGTGAACGTAAATAGGGTGGTGCTTGTACTTGGAGGTGGTGGGGACATCTCAACAAGGACACAAGGGTGTGAGGCATGGACACAGGGGTAGAAGACTAGGGTGCAAGAAATGGGTGCAAGGATGCAAAACATGGGCACGAGGGTGCAAAACAAGGGCCAAGACATGGCAGAAGGCAAGGGTGCAAGACATGGGCATGGGGGTACAAGATATGGGTGCAAGACATGGGCACAAAGACACAAGACACGGGTGCAAGGGCACAATACAAGGGCATGAGACATGGGTACAAGGGTGCAAGACATAGGCACAAAGTGCAATACATGGGCATGAAGGCACAAGATATGAGCAAAAGACAAGGGCCATGAGGGCACAAGACATGGGCATGAAGGGTGTGAGACATAGGTACAAGGGTGCAAAGGGTACAAGACATGGGCACAAGGGTGCAAGACATGTGTGCAAGATAAGGGTACAAGGGCACAAGGGTGTGAGACATGGGCACAAGAGCACAAGACATAGGTGTGAGGTTGTAAGACATAGGCACACAGGTGCAAGACATGGGTGCAAGGGCACAAGACATGGGCACTAGGGTACAAGACATGAGCACGAGACATTGGTGCAAAGGCACAAGACATGGGCACAAAGACACAAATGGTGAAAGGGTATGACTGCACAAGACATGGGTGCAAGGGTGTGAGATATGGGCACAAAGGGTGTGAGACATGGGCATGAGGGTGCTAAGGGCATGAATGGTGAAAGGGCATGAGGCATGGGTGTGAAGGGTGCAAGACATGGCACAAGGGCTTGAAGGGCACAAGACATAGGTGCAAGACATGGGTGTGAGGTCATGAAGGGCACAAGCCATGGGTACAAGGGTACAAATGGTGAAAGAGCACAAGGGCAGGAGAAATGGGTGCAAGGGTGTGAGACATGAGCATGAAGGGTGTGAGACATGAGCATGACAGGTGTGAGACATGAGCATGAGGGTGTGAAGGGCACGAGGAGACAAATAGTAAAAGGGTGTGAGGGCACAAGACATGGGCCCAATGGTGCGAATGGTAAAAGGGCACAAGACATGGGCATGAGGGCATGAGATATGGGCATGAGTGCATGAAGGTTGCAAGACATGGGCACAAGGGTGTGAATGGTTAAAGGGCGCAAGACATGTCCTTGTGCCCATGTCTCGCGCCCTTCGCGCCCAATGAGCCATCTGGTGAACTTTCACTACCTGATTTTTTTTATCATATTGTATATTTCCTCTGTTAAGTTCGTGTGAAAACAAAATCAGAGCAGACTGCTCACAAGGAAGAGCTCAACATTTCAGGAGTATTCCTGGTGGTAGGGGGCGCTACATTAGCTGCAGTACTGCTGCTTGTAGTCGAGTGCATATTGGCTGGACTGGGTTGCGGAATGAAGCTAAAGGGTGTGGAACTGGGAGGAATCAATGTTGATGGTTCACACTCAGAATCTCACAACCATACGGGTGGTGATAAAATTTCCAACCTGGGGAAGGACACTGTGAGCGAAGAAGTACAAAGTCTGTCTGCAAGAGACATCGGACTTCTAAATGTTGACTAATTGTAAAATGTGTATAATATATTAATTGAATACTAAAAGAATTATTAAAGAATAACACTCACAATAATTTAAAAATCGTTCTTACTTTTAAACACTGTTATACTTTCATTGCTTTAACAAAAAATATCAAATGTAGTCTTCAAGTGTTGAACAATAAAACAATATTCGACATGTATCGCTGGACGGAATTATTTTGACAGCAACTAATAAACAAGAAAGTCCTCCTGCGAGAACGCAAGAGGCATACCGCCTGCACCGCACGCACAACCGTCCTGGTCCTGGCCAGGGGGAGAGGGAGGGGTACTTGTCCTGGCCGGGGGGGGGGGCTGTGGAGGAGAGGGGGTACGCCTGCCCTGGTTTGAGGTACCCCCTCCCCATCCCCTCCCCCGTGGACTGGCAAACAAACTTAAAAATATTACCTTCCCTCGTACTTCGTACGCGGGCGGTAATTACCAACAATTCAGCGGCAAGAAGGGTTGATCAAAATAAATTGTGCATCTGCCCTTAGATTCAGTACTTGTCGCCAAAACGAGTGATCTAACGATCACACATGTAAAATGAACACCAAGTCTATTTCATTTATACATATATTTTAAAGACAAGACTACCTACTTTTTCAACATGGATAGAATGTAACAACACATGACAATTGGTTACTACAGGTTTTAACTCACCCAACCCCGGGCCGCCAACCTATTATTTGGCCAATTTATCCTTAAAACTACACGAACATGAAGAACAGGCGTCCCTCGCAAACCCCCCCCCCCCCCCCGCCACTGATAGACATTGTGTCGCATCAGCTGAGCCTACTGTTGTTATGTTTTGAGTGTCTACCAACTGCGATACCAGGATATGATACATACGAAAAATGCAACACACTTGGTCAAGTGTCTTTTTGTGCAGCCTGCTCTTTACATCGCCGACACACCTTCTGTGACCATGATGTGTGGGCACAGTGATGTACGATGGTATAACTAACCACCAATCAGATCAACCAGTGCAGGTATCAGAACATGAAGACAAAATCAATAGGTTGAACTATGGTTCAAAAAGCTTGAACTGACTCTGATAATTGATTATTCTTGTAGTTATTTACATAAAATATGATATGTGTGTAGACTCCCTGACCCTAAAAAAATTCATCATGTCCTCGCGTGTGATCGATGCTTGCGAGTATGAGTATGAGTTTACAGTATGAGTTTCGAAAAAAAATATAGTTCGTTTACGAGGTAAGAAATATAGTTCGTTTTCGCCGCGAGATATAGTTCGTTTGTCAACAAACTGTGTTTTTTCACTGCGAGATATAGTTCGTTTGTCAACAAACTGTG
>JBCAUG010099844.1:0-38326 GCA_038406175.1 Haplosyllis leylae | reverse complement strand
GAAAGTTTATTAGCACATATTTTATCAAAAAATTCACAAAAAATATGTTACGTATTGCCAATTTACTCAGTTCGTTATCTGAATTGGGTCAACGTTAGACATTATATTCAAGGCCAATTCATCATAGGACAGCTACATACCACCAAGGTAATCAAGCTAAACATATTGGAATTTTGGTGATTTTTTAAGTAAACACACTCATTTTATCAGTTTTACATTGGAAAAATATGCAAACTGGTCAGTAGTGAAAGGGTTAAAGAAACTGGTCAGGAATTCACAGAACAGAACGTTTGAAATATTTCTTTCAATGATGGGAATTTCTATTTGTTATATTTATTGTAAGCGGGATCCGGTGTAAGTTGAAATTTCCGTCCTACAAAAGAGAGTATTAATTGTTCGGTTTGTCTTCCTGCAGCTGGAGAAGGAGAAGGAACAGTTAGACAGTGTACAACAGTCGATAGACTCTGTGAAGGGAGACCTGCGCACAGAACAACAGAACCTTGCGCAGCTCCAGTCCAAGATGGCGGCCGAGAAGCTGTCTTGGGCCAAGGAACGCGGGGAACTACTGGCACACATCAAGAAGGTGAGATTGAATGCATCGCAGGTAAACATTTCCCAATCGGTACCATAGTTGCGGTTGTTGATAATTATTTGGTCATAAACATACATCACACAGCATCTTTGTTCAGTTGAAATGGTAGTTCCTTTAGAGGTGATGCAGCGTGGAAGATTCTGGTACATATCACCAATTAGTCTGACAAGTTGTTTGCTCCCACACAGGTGGAGGATGCCGGTTCGGGACCCGGCGCTCGCTTCAGGTTACGTGAGATGACGAACAAGCGCGACACAGCGAAAGATGAAGCCGAACAGAAGAAACTTATCGCGGAGGCCAAACAAATGGCCGAGGTAGGAGACTGAACGTATCAACAAAAATATTAATGTGAAATGAAAAACAATGTGAAACAATATCTTGCTTTCTTTTCTTTTCACGACCAATTCAATAAATGATACCATTTGAGGTAGACAGCTTGGTCGGAATAAATCTGTTTGATCCGGATCAAGCAGAATTTTTATGATCACGTTGTGTCTTTTAGAGCGCCGACAAAGCGTTAGAGAGACTGAAGAAAGCATCAGAAGACGATGAGAAGAGCGCGACCAAACGACTAGAAAAAGAGCGTAAAGAATTCCAGAGCGAAAAGAAAACATGGAAGGATAAATACAAACAGGTGAGAATAAGAAGGGATCCAATGTGTCGAATGTTACAACTGTCATAGCCCGGAATTTACTAAGTAACACCTTGAATGTAGTAAACATACGTAGTGGATGGACATATTTGGTGAATCGCTCGGGGTAATGTTGGCAATGTTGGGTTGATGTAGAGTACGGTGATGGTGTTAATCCAAGTGGGGTTGGAGTGAACAGCTGATAACACCGAGGGTGAGTGTGAGGGTGATCAAGAAATCTGACATGTTCGCAACTTACACAGTATGGAAACAAGGGGAAATTTCTGAGCACGTTGCTGACATGGTAAGTAGAAATGTGAAGAAACTATTGAGATTTAGTGACAGTTCTGAGTGTAAATTTTTTACCCTTTTAGATGGAGGAAGGCACCACCCAGATTTCGTCGTTACAACGAACGATCATCGACCTTCAGTACAAGTTACAGTCAGAGCGGGAGACATGTCTACGAGACAAGAGTGACTTGCAGCGGCAGCTGGACGAAACAAAACAGACCCACCTCCGAGACCAACACAGAATTGCAGAGCTACATGCTGAGGTATGTGGGAAACTTACGTGTGAGCAGAAGCCTTTATGTTAACATATCGGTATAATAATCAAAACCCGAGGTTGCCTAGATTTACTGAAGATGTATCCAAAACGAAGTCAATGCATTTACGACTGTGGGTGATCTGTTTTTCACGGGGAGGGCCATTTAGTCTGGAAGAATTTCATTCGAGTCACAAATTAAATTTAAACATTTAATCCCACTCATTCCGAAAATCTTTGTTTCAGTTGAAGAAGCACCACGCTTTGTCGAGTATCGGCGGCGCTGGTGGCGACACGGGTGTGGGTGTTGGGGGTGCGGAGCCCCCATCCCCAGGAGCCACAGGACTGGGAGCCCCGGGAACCCCAGGATCACCCGCTTACAAAGCGCAGGCTGTGATAGAGCTGAGCCCAGGGTCCCTGGCGGCACGAACCCGGTCCTTCAGCCAGGACAGCACGGCGGCGCCCCCTGGGGCAGCATCTCCCTTCAGATCCTTCCGGACAGCGGCCTCAGATCAGGTAAATATACGTCTTTCACTCTCCGTGCTCATCAACTAATAAAACTTGTCGTTGTTTCCGACCAGAATCAAAGATGGAGTCAACGAAAGAAGATTTCCACATTTAGTCTTGAGTCAGATTTAGGCAATGTTCAAAATAGAGCCAGTCGCTTCTCCGAGACAACATTTGCTCTGGAAAGCCGATGGTGAGAATGTAATGGGTCCTGCCCGATTAGAATCAGCAAGGTTGAAATGTTCGGTTGCAAAGAACATCCACTAACAAAGGGGTGTTAATCTTAGTAAAAGAGCCAGTAGATGCTGCGTAATTAAGAAATATTTGGGAAGCTTGGTATTAATTTGGAAACGAGTGCAAACTTTTACTCTGTTCTGAGTTGATACCATTTTCTTAAAATGTGTTGCGATTGTTCAAGCCGTTTTGGAATAATACAATCTGTGGAGTGATTCTGTTTTCGCCAATATCAGGTCAGGAATTCTATTGTTCCAAAAATAAGCGCGAATTTCTTAAACAATTAGGATCAGTTCACACACAAAAAAGAGTCACGAAAGCAATATCGCTTTAAATTCAGCAAATTTATTGATTCAGACACTACTTCTACATCAGGGCTCCCAATGGTCTGTGCGAACTAGAAAACCTGGAAAAAGCCCAAATTTTCAAAGTCCAGTTTTACCAGACAGTCAGGGAATTTGAAAAAAAAAAATCCGGAGAATGTTACGGAATTTCCTGACAGGAAAACGTCTGTACCGTTCACATGATTTCTGCAAACTGTATTTTTCTTCGATTGCCCTATGTTGCTGTAAAGAAATCATTGAAGCTTGTTCACGTTGTGAGAATTGAACTCGTTAAGAATTAACGTGTTTGGCCATATTGCTTTCTCTCATCCAATGTGAACTGTTCACCACCGTTGACAACTATAGACAACTCAAACATTACATAACTGTTCACTTTTGTCCCAAACAAAACTAACAACAACAAAAGCAGGAGAAGTCAGAGGTAGTGTTGATTTTTAGCACATATGGCTTCTCGTTTAATGTTACTTAGGCTACTCTGCTGCGTGCTCGTAAAAATAGAATGGGCCCCTGCAGTGGACTCACCGCTCCGCAGCTAATAGATGATAGTGGTTAGATGATCTTGTGATCTCTCTCTTTCTTTCAACACACGTGACTCCTCTTTTTTACCAGTCGGCGATACGTTACTTTAAAACTTTGCAACAACAAACTAGCAACAACAAAAACTATCAGCAAAGATATCCGAAATTAGTCTCATGATTAAAATACTTCTGCCACTTCGTCCTAAAAGACTGAGATTGCGTTGTCGGCAGAGATGGAATTAAACCTTACCGCTCTCTTTTCCTGATCAAAATAAATATTTGACAGCCAACTGTGGCCAGGTAATCACAAACTTGCTACAGAAGTGGCACATGTACTCTGGGTTGTGCTGGAGGAGGGGTAACGTTCTTTCAGGGAGCTGGGAGTGGCCTGTTTGGAAAGCTGAACTCTTGTACAAGTAAAACGACGAGTAAAAACTCAAGACCACTTGCACATTAGCTGACAGAAAGTCTCATCTGATGTAATGTTCCTGGAAAAGATTATGTTTCAATGGTAGAAACACACACACGCAATTTAATTCGGTTAAAGTGTAGTGAAAACTACTTTTCGCTGAAGTAGCGTATCGCTGAACTGGGATAGTTTTGTTTCCTCGTTCTTTTCATTCTTATTATTCGCCTTGGCGTTATTGGCATTGATGATGATGATGTTGTTGACTGATCAGTTTCTGATTTATGGTTCCTTTCACACTTAGCAACAGTACTTTTTGAACTACAAATTACCTTGCTGGGAAGATGTTAGTCCGGGGGATAGGTGGAAAGCAAACAAAGAAGCCCATAATGCCTTAATCAATTATACCATTCAAGTTTTTCACAAAATAGCCCAAATTATCAATAATGACATCACAGGCTTTTCTACATGAAAACAAAAAAAATCAGCAATAAAACATTACCCCAGTGAGTATTGAACCTGGGACCCCAGCCATTTGAATTTGATGCTCTTCTGTCTGAGCTGTCAAAGCATGTGTTACTTGGGATATGTAAGATAGTTATATGATCATGCTCCATTGGTTCTAACTAAATGATCTAGGTCCAAGATTGAAGTGGTGTGGAAAAAAAAATAATTTAAGGATTTCCCAAGCAGCACATGCCTTGATAACTCAGAGAGAAGAGCATTAGTTAAATTTGATGTTCGCTCTCCGTTAATCGACTTTGAAGTCAAACTCGTTAGCGTCTGTACGGCTAAGTGTGGACGGACCCTTCATTTAATGATTCGTGTACAAAAGTTAAACCCAGCTTTTTCTTATCTTTGTCTATTTTATCTATTTGTTGAAATCATTTAAATAATTTTATCTTCAGCTTTCAGCTTTAACATGTCACTGTCAGTTATATTTTAATAATACCTGCTATTTTATGACCCTGGAAGAATGACAATGGGCTGCAGTAAGTGTGTGGTCATAATGGGTAAAAAATGAGACTTTCAAGCCATCGATAGTTAAATTGTAAATAACACTAAGTATATTTTACTGTCCCTTTAGTAGCGGATGCAAATGGTAATACTGAGGCAACATTGATAATCCGGAATTTGATTTTGAAAATTATAGTAAAGTTTTGGCTTCATAATATGGAACTGATATCACAAGTTCCTCTGAAGCAACCAGGAACCCTTATGTGACCACTTGCCTGAAATTATGGAAGATAAAAGTTATAAGAAAGAAAGTCACTAAAATGTCGAAGTAGACGAGGTAAACATTGCAAAAGCACCAAAAGTTCAAAGTTCCTGGATCAGGATTTTGGAACAATGGGGTCAACCTTTCTGGAACCCGAGAAATCGCCAGCAGATGTATTATAAGGAAATAAAATATTTTAAGTGAGCAAAAAATATATCCAGACATAGAAAATTGACCATACAATTGATTTTCTTAAATTTCAGTTAGATTTTAGGCCATTTAGCAGCATGGAAGGAAGGGTAACTCCCGTGTCAGTGCGCTCATGGAAAATACGCATTCCTTCCCATCGTGGTGGTGGTACGTTCAAAAAGAGTAAAACATGTGCACTGGTTACAACGGGTTCATTTCTTAATTCAGCACCATTTCCTAGACGCTCACTGTTATTTATTCTTTGTGCTTGTTTATGTATGTATGTTATTGGTTACTAGCTTTCTGCTTCTTGGTATTTATTGTGTATGGATGATTGTTAAATGTAATTTTATTTCATTAATTTTTTTTCAAATGTCCAGTCGATTAATTATTGGAATTCAATGTAATGTTGTCATGGTAACAATAGCCGGGTCAATCAGATTTACATGTGTTTATTTCAAAAACAAAATGGTAAAAATGATTTAACATTTTACCTTTAATTAACAAAATTTTGATGTTACTACCTTTTCCACATTTTAAACAGTTTGAATGGACATTCAAATCCAATTGTGTTTTTCCCTGGAATAACTCTTTTCTCAATCCAAATCTAAATAACACTTGATTTGATATTCCATTTTGTAATGAAACATTCACATCCAGATTATGACATTCTGAAAATCTGCTCACAACTCATGAAGGAATTCTTACAGCTTGTAACGGATGTGCTAGAAGTATCAAAACCAATATTTAACAAAAGACAATCTAAAAAAACACATGATAATTTTTAATTTACAGTGAGAAATTTTTCACTGGAAAACAATAGCAAAGAATAAAGCTATTTTTTCCCAACAGAAGCCCATCTCGACAGGCAAACATCGGGAACATTCTCTTTCTAGTTTTGTTCAAATGCTTCTAAAACAGCCAACTACACAAAAAACATGTGCACAACATTAGTCCATAAACAGCTGGCCGGCCAGTCAACCAAGTAAATATGTGCGTTTTGAAAGCTAAAAGGAACCCAACCACACACAATGAAAGTCTCATTTTAAAGTTGTGATGGGAAGCCTCCTGCTGATGTGATGGTGATAACTAGCGGTGCTTTGTGTTGCGTCTGTCTCGCTTTTACGTTTAAGGAAGAAAGACAAAAACTGAATGTCGTTGCCTTTGTTTTCTCACTACAGCCAAATGATAAGCACCCGGCAGAGGTAAGCTTTCCTACTAATGTCTGTGACGTCATAAATATCAATCACACGATTTGCTTACGTCACTAATTTCGCCTGTGATCAGTAGCGTACTCAAGAGTAGAATTCACCAAGTTGATTCAATTTTGGAAAATGTGCTTGGATCCGCTACAGATCTGTCCTCAACTCTGATGGTAATTGGCGAGGGTGAGGCGGAAGTAGGGAACCATCGAATTGACCAATACTTCGAATTGACCAATACTACATGGTGACGGTGAAGCGGACCAATCAGAATTAACAAGAAATGCTCGCCAAGTACCATCATTCTTTACTGCTTCCAAACATTCCAATTTATTTGTATGAAGATAATGAAGTCATTTAAATTTTGGGTGATGTTTTAAATGATTTCACCCAAAAAATTCAAGATTGACAAGACTGGTGGTCCCACAGGATCTTTGAACTTTGAAGAATTCGGCTGGAATGTTTGGAATTCAATCATCTTGAATAATATCTTTCACCTCTCTCACTTTTGATCTATTTAATTTTCTTTCTATTTTTCTTGAGTTCCATTGCAATAAGTTTGTGTTTTTCCATTCACCCTGAATAATTTTCATAAAACGTCAAAGGTTAAACTGTGAACTTTAGCAGTTGCGTAGACTACTTTAGGAAATTTACTTTTTTTATATACAGTGATATATTTATTTGAATGTGTAGCTTACTTTTGTTTGGGGATTTCTTTATTTGTTTTTGAGTGTCTACAGGAAGTTGCTGCCTAAATTTTGAAGAAGCAATGATGGTACTTTTAAAATTAGACAATAGGCTAATTTTTTTACATGAAGTAACAGTGTAGGCTTCCACCATGTTAGAACGAAATAGTACCTTTTCAAAAATACTTGTCTAATAAATGTTAAAAGCAGCTTAAGAAATACATGTTATTGAATGTTTATATTGTTGTTGAGACACAAATGTAGTACTTTATCAACCGACAGTTCTTGTCTAAGTTGAAAAGGAATTTTGTTCAGTGCTTAACTTTTTCAAATAAAAGTATGGACCTGTGGGTACAGGCTTCACTTATATTTGGAAAAAGGACAAGAATACATCTGCTGGGTGTCCTTCCTTCTCCATGTCTACTTCAAAGCCACAACTTTCAAATGATCGACGAACCTTTAATGCATACATTGGTAGTTTCTCCGCTTCTGCTTCATGTTTTCTGTGCCTTAAGTGATTGTGCAAGTGAGTCTCTGGTGCATACAACATCTGTGAGCACCCACTTGAACTGTATATAAAGTAATAATCAGCAAGTCTTCAAGGAAGGTTCTCTTACAGCTGTTCATTTCTGGCCTAAGCATTTCCATGGAAACCATCGTTTTATTTACCATGTTATTTACCTGGAAAGAGCAGCTTAGTTTACAACACCTGTGTAGAATCAGACATTGTTCACCACCAGCTTAACTTACAAAGAAAACTAGCAATTCCATTCCTCCAGTTAATGTCGCTTTTCTCGTCTTTCTCTGATTGTAAAGATACTGATTGATCGGGCTATTCGTCTTGTCCAGCGCTTCTGATTGGATTTGAAGACTAATTATGCCTCTTATTTTAGTTTGATTGGTTTGAAATTTAATTCCGACTCGATTACACCTCTATCAATTAAATTTCTCTCACATGTTTTCATTTAGAGTGAGTTACTAAAATAATGAGAAAAAAATTGAAATATTGAGAATAAAAATATAAAGTAGAACCAACTGTAGTGAAACCATGATTATTACAGATACATTAAGCTGTAGTAGGTCTTTAGTATTCTTAAACCGATCATACTAAACTAAAACTCCAGATTATACTCTAACTGGAAGTTTGCAAATCTCTCCTCATCCCCATAAAGCGTAAGTGAGATTTCCCTGCCAGAGAAAACATGGATTTAATTGTTGCCTTTTTAGCAGGTCGTTCCAGAAACGTCGAGTCACACAGAGGGTATAAATCAGATACAGAATGTTAAACTCCGAGAAAACAAACCCACAGCTCCTCCTGCATTTAGAAGGTACGTAACATACAGTCACAACACCCTCTACATTTAAAGGGCATTTAATAGAATAGAGGTCTATTGTGATAGTTGTAATCTTCATTTGGGCAATGCCTTCACTGTTTTGAACAGCACTATTTGGTGTGAAAAGAGCTGGCAAAACAGGCGAAGCACTCAAACTTATTATGTAGAGTTTCAATTCATTGGAAGTTAGTTGTAATCTTCTTTTGGGCAATGCCCTCATTGTTTTGAACAGCACTATTTGGTGTGAAAACAGCTGGCAAAACAAGCGAAACACTCAATCATATAATCTGGAGTTTCAATTCATTGGAAGTAAGAAATTCTTACCAACGACGGCCCTTTTGCTTTTAGATCTCTTTCAACATCGGAAGTTGAGCTTCACGGTGGTAATGATGATTACCTCCCTCCCCCTGTGGCTGTTCCAGTCATTGCACTTTCTCCCTCAGCAGCAGCAATTGTTTGTTCCACATCTATCAGCGCACCCGCCGCTGGACCCTTATACATAGCGGAACCACATGCTTCGTCAACATCTACGGCTATTTCCGGTGTTTCTTCCGACAGCGAGGATAACGTCAGTAGGATCTCTCGAGCGCGTCATGCTCTCACGAGATCATTCTCTAGCAGTAGAGATGCACCACTAGAGGGAGGCACATTGGGACGCCGTTCTCGTCATTCCACCCTGACGCGTTCCTCCCTCCATCAGACCGGAACTCAAAGTGCGTATTCGTCACGTGATGCGTCCCCCGAGAAAGGTTTCCGTTTCCGGAAGCTGTCACCGTATCCGGCTCCTCCGCCCAGCATTATGATCGCCCCAACCCCACCCAGAACACCCCGCAGATCGCCTATCCCCGGATCGGGCGTCAGTCTCATGACTTCCGGTGCCATGACGAGGCTGTACGAGAAACTCGCCGCCATCGAGCGTGTGGAAACCGAAAAAGAAAATGGTACTCAAGCCCTGTCGTCGGAATCTCAAGCGATCGTCCACGAACGGACAGGACGTGTTCGGATATTAACAAAAAGTGTGTCAGTGGACAGTGGGGACCAGGAGCCCCAGTATGTACCCGCCCACATGGAGAGTGACCTCGGCGATCTGCAAGAGAAGCGGGCTTCAGTGTATGGGCGTTATGCCGAGGAGTATGAGGACGCCCCCATATCCCAGACCCTCCCTGCCTCTATACGAATAGGTGAACTGACAATTACCCCGGGAATCGAGGCTCTTACAAAATCCATGACGCCGGATATAAAAAGAGCCTCATGGTCAAATAGTAGTCGAAAGTCATCTGAGCAAAGACTAGACAGGACTAATTTCTTTGAGAACTACCCCACGGATATCAAGGACCTCCAACAAACAGTACAACAAAAACAGGATGCGCAAACAGTGGTTCAAAACCAAAAACAGGAAGTTCCAGAGCAACAACAGAAGCAGGAACAGGAACCGCATGTTGAGCTTGAGCCTCAAAAGACTGCATCAAAACCTTTCTTTTTTACCTCCGTCAAGGAACGAAGAAAAATGTTTTCGTAAGTGTTAGTTTTATCCACTATCTTGCATGAACGGTAGGTAGTTAACGTTCAAGGTTACACGTTACCAAATTGACACCACAGATAACATTCATCGGGATTAATTGAATGTGCCGTGTTTTTTGTTTTTGTCGTCCTTCAGGGGAACCAACTAAAATGTTCGGCCAAAAACAGGGGTCGAGTTAAGCAAGTGTTTCAATTGTCTTTTGATAAACAGAAGTTTTTTTCGGCTAAATCGAAAAATCAACTTTTTCGTTGTGGGAGCACTATATTTAGTTACGCCTGCTCTAGCAGAATGATCTACCTTCTCATTTTGGTGTTTGCTTCTAAGCTTGTTTGTTTCCTTGTGTGATTAAAATTTTATGTAAGAATTAACACTAGGTGGCTCTGCCTTGGGTTAAAAGATACTCTTTCAGTCTTAATGAAACCTTACAGGAAGTGCTCAAAGATTCTTTTTGTAAGAAATTAACACCAGGTGGCTCTGTCCTGGGTTTAAAGATATTTTGCAGGAAGTGTTCAAAGAAACTCTTAATTCTTAATGATACCTAACAGGAAGTGATAAAGGACACTCCTGAGTTTTAATGATACTCCATAGGAAGTGCTCAAGGACACTTTTCAGTCTCATGGATATCTGACAGGAAATGCTTAAGGACACTACTGAGTTACATTGATACTTCACAGGACTCAGTATCATTAGGGAGTATCAGAGTCTCAACAATGAAATCTTGTGCTATTTGGTAGGAAATGAGATGTGCAAGAGATCTGTTACTGTTACTTCAGGCCTGATACAATGCTGATGAGCATTCTTGTTTTAAATATGTAACATGAAATGTTGTTTGTATTTTTGCTCAGAGGGAAGAAGTCTCAGAGTGTAGATGCGTCGTCTGTTAAGAGCGGTGTCGCCAAGATGGGTGTGGCCCTCGTACCGCCGGCCGTACCATCCGCTAACGTACCGCTTGAAGTCAAGGTACGACAGCTTACGTTACGTTTAGAAAACGTTACTGAAGCTACAATATTGTAATCTGTTGATTGCGCTTTACCAGATGCGAATGTAAAAGAAATCAAAGGGGACAGTGAAAATTTTTCTGTCTGTAGATCTAGATGCTTACATAAGGGTTGTCAATGGAGTTGTTTCGTATTTAGTTGTTCAATACAAAATGTTCAATGTCAAAAACAAACAAAACCTGTCCTTGAATGGGTGAGTCAATGATATGGCTTACTGTTCGCGACTGCGAATGCCGTCAAAGATGAGTCCAGGTTGTCACTGACAAAGCGGATCAATTCTGTACCAATACATGGTAAATTTCTCTTCACTGTTATATTTAGGTTAAGCCACCACCAACAACCAAACACAAACGAGCCTCCAGCATCGACATTCCGCTTTCTGCCGATATAATATCAACCACTTCTTCACCAGCAACCAGTCCACAAAGGGAAACCGCACCCACGGCTACGGGGACCAGTCTAACATCGTGGCTAGCCCGCAAGATAGGTAGCGCCACCGGAACAGGAAGTGGATCTGGTGGAACCATTAAGTCAAGCGATAAAGAAAAGTCTTCAAGTGCTTCGGTAAGTCAGACCAATTTCTATTGCAAGTAGAAATGTCAATGGTCTAGATGTTCAATTGGATTGAAAACAAAAACGTGCAGAATATTTTTCATAATTTTTGCAGAGTGCTATTTACTTCGCAAAGGAACAGAATAGATTCGAAATTCTTAAGAATCGTTTTTTTTCTTTCAATCCATGTAAATTTTGTCATTGTAGATCTATCAAGAATTTTTTATTATATGTGTAGCCGCAAAGCCGCTGAATGTACTAATTCTTGATATAGATCTACACAATTTGTGAACAATAGATTTGCGTAACTATTATAATTGTGTAAAGAGTCCAGGTTTGCATATTTACAATTTTACTTAAACATTACTTGAACACCACACATACTTTATTCAGTGAAATTTAGAACATTTAAATGTTGTTTTGGGCACCAGTTATGGCAGATCTACAACTAAAGCATTTAGGCATCAATGTGATAACCAGGCTGTATGGGTGTCTTCACTCTTGGGTGTGAGAGAAATCAAGGATAGCACTTCCTCATTATGAGACGAAAACGGAATGCCATTGTGTGTGACCTATCGTATAATTTGAATTGACTGATTGGTTAACGCAGTGACCTTCCACTTCCGCCTCCACTCTTGGATGTGAAGCCAATCCAGAAAAGTACTTTTGAATGATTCACTATTAGCATTCAAAATGAAAATGAGCCCATTTCAATCATTTAAATGTTGAGATAATGTCTCTGATCTTACAGGCTATGCATATTAGAAGATTATCCTTTTATTTTAATTTCATGTAGCATCGTTGAAACACACCCATGATTGTTAATTTTCAGAAGCGACTAAAATAGCACAACATGAATATTAAGTGCCAAGAGTAAGTAGTGTCCGATTCGTGTGATATCGAAAAATTGGGTTTAAGTTTTGATATTTGTGGCACATTACATGTCTCAACTCACACATATAACTTCTTCTCTCTCTCCAATTAATTCTTATAAAGGATCATTTGGCTTTTGTTTTCTTTGATCATAAATGTGTATCTTTCCTTCTTTCCTTCCTTCTCAATTAGTTTCTTTTTTGTCTTCAAGCTATGAATTTTGAACTATCTTCTAAATTTCCCATCTTTTAAATCTTTATACTTATTCTCGATTGTGTGAAATTTCTTAAACCTATACGTCTTTTACTATAAGCTACCTAATGAAGTAGCCAAGGTCTCTCGAATCATATCCTTTTGAGTACAGAAAAGGGTCACTTTTCGACCAAGAAGACCACGTATTTAAACACTCTAATTCTTTGATTCGAAAGACAAAACTTCAACAATATTTCTCCTGACCTTGTTTTTTGCACTTTTAGAAACATGTGTAGTCAAATTAGTTTCTTGTGCAGTCTAAAATTCTGTTAAGTAGTCGTCTGGGTTTTTTCTATGTGAGATGCTTTCAATTTGTGTTTCTTTACAGCTTTTCGTGTTAACTTGAATTAATTTCTGCCAATACATCAGTATTACAACCTTGATAATTTCCTTGCAATCTCGTTTTCTTGCTATAAGTCGACTTGGTACAAGTTTTTCCACATTTCTTTTCATGAAAATGAAGCTGTCTCATTGCTTTTCCGTGTACGTGTGTCCAAGTGTTCTGTCTTGCGGATTAAACTATTTCGCATTGTCGAATGGAAGTATTCAGAAAATTTCCTCCCCATACGTAGATCTAATTGAACTTAATTGCAGGAAACATTATTCTAACTGAGCGACGTGCTCGATCCCAAAAAATTTCCCCTTCGAAGTTGTACTTTAAAATTCCTACATTTTTACTAAAATGTGATAAAGCAGATTGTGTTCTATTCAAAGGATTAACATTAATCAAAATGCAAGGGGATGGATCAATTATTAAGAATATTAATTTATAAATTTTTTATTTCTATTTCCTCTTCTGGGCCATCGCATCTCAAAATTTGCGAATTTTGCAGAATTTTCCAAAATCACGGGTTTCTGTTGGTGTTGTCTTTTTGATTTCTTGACAATAAAATTAAATGGTAAAATAAGCTCACTCAATCCATTGGAAACAATTTCAATTTTTACCACACGAGAACATCGGTGCTTCGACGACAAAGAGTAAAACACAGTTCAATGGCTGATCAAGGATTTTTCAGATGAAGAAGGGCAACTCGATGGAAGTGGGGAGGTATAGAAAGAGGGAGCTGCTCCAAGTTATTATTTAACAATTTCCCCCGACCCCTCTTAATTTGCCAATGTCAAACATTCTTGTGCGTCACATGTGCAGTGATGGGCTGTTGAGTGAAGCTTGTAGTTGTTACTGAGAGGCGGTATGTACGTGCTGGCTGAGTGCTTGATTTTCTGTTTCTTTTTTGCTGTGGCACTTTTTATATTTAAAATTAGGTAACTTTTTACTTGTTACTGGATAGCAAGTTTAATGGCAACAATCTTCTTTGTTTATTCGAAAGTATCAACAGTCAGAAAATTTGGTTTATTTCCATTTCTTTGTGACCTAATTCTGACATAAACCTAAACACTTCCAAACTTTCAATTGACAGGGCATCTGTTATGTTTCCGATTTTAAACTCCCTGTTCACTGTCAAAAATGACAAACCACTAGTTCCCTGTCAATCATCTGTCAAATTAGAAATGACCTTCCTCAGTTCTCTTGCATGAATGAATTAAATGTTTTTACTTATTTTACCGTCTGCCTTTCTTTTTACAGGAACTTGATAAATATCGTATAAATATGCAGTCTGAAGACCAACAGCGTCTTGTGATCCAGTTGCTGAGGCAACATGAACAGCATTCAAAACAACAAAAGCACCATGGCAACCAGAAACAACAAGGGCAGGGACCACCAACGCCACCCACCATCCACGCTGTACGTTTCCGGTTACCTAAGGAGTCAAATACTGAACAGCAGGGAGGGCTAAAAGCTAAACTACTGCCATCTAGTCTCAGGGGAAACAAGAGCAAAGAGAAATCTTCGACTGGTTCCCGAGGTAGAGAAGGGATCCTGTCTCACTTTCGATGGCCAAGGTCAAGATCGGCGGATCGGCTCACCACTACATCACGTGACAAGCAACCGGAAGTAAAACCGGAAGAAACAAATAAAAGGCGAACCTGGTTCTTTACTGAAACTTCCGTCTGATGTGTTCAAAGTGATTTCTTTTCCTTATTTGGTAAAATTGATGGTTTAAAATAGTTTTGATTCTGAACATTTCTGCAACTTAGCTAAAAAGAAAGGAAACGGTACAAATCAAAGAAAATCGAAATTTTCTTTGGAGTTTTTCGTTTTTTTGATGATATGAATTGAAGACATTGTCAGTTAAGGAAAAGATCTCTCTTAGCATTGTACGTTCCTTCAGTGACTAACCATTTCTTAGCTGTGTTTAATGGGAGGACCAAAATTTTCTCTTGAAATCTTCTTTTGTATCTGATTTAAAATGTTCTGTGTGATATCGCGCATTCCTTTCAGCGCATCATATCTTAGTAAATGTTGCAGTCAGTTAAACTGAACACCTAATGTGCCTTTCTTAGGATCACTAATTAGTTAAAGTGCCTCGTCAATGCATTGATGATACAAAGATATTCCCAGTGCCTTGAAAATAGCATATCTCTCAAAATGAAAGAAAACCTTATGTGCGCACAGCATGGTTTCTGCACAAAGGATGAATTGAACAGAGAGCGACTGTAATTCAAAGTATGATGATGTATTGAATGCAAGGAATCTGTAATTTGTAATTACTCGGCTCAATTTTGTGACGTGATATCAATAAAATGAAAGCAATGGTTAATTTTATTTTAGAATGGAATAGAAGAAAATCGTTTAACAATGGTCAATTGTACATACATTTAATGAAAGCTGAGTGTAATATCAACCATTAACCATTGCTAAACAGATCTGAATCGAGCAATAAAAATGATTCAAAAATAATAATTAATCTTGGTAAATCAGTTTGAATCAATGGCTAGCCGTCTGCAATAAAATTGAAAGTAAACAATTAAACAGGGGGACTGGATGGGGTTTTGTACACTAATTGGTTGTCTAAATTGCATTCCCTTCATTGATCGTGTTTATCTTCGTGGGGGACAAGGGCACTCATAATGGCTGATACATGACTATTCTGTGGTGCATACAGCTTGGTGTGCTCCTAAATATTGAAAAGATTCTTCATTTTAAAATGTTGTAATAGTTTCTGTGTAATGACGGTGTGTTGCATGTAACTTCGTGGATATTAAGTGTAACGTCATTCGTCATTCAATATTTGAAACAATTGCAATTCACGCTGAAACGGTGTTGATGTTGTTGAAATAGCCTGCATTCCATTGTTTCAAACCTTCAAATGAAATCATATACACCTTTTGTATAGTTACTGGGGGAAGCTAATGTTCCTGAAAAAGTTTCAGTGACTTGAATCTTAGCTTATTGTATCAGCCATTAAGTCTGCCACTTGGGTCTACCTACTTGAAACATTCATGACACTGATGTTTTTGATGTGGATTTCACTATGTTTGTTTGTACATTTTTGGCTTTTCTTCTGTAAATTATGATTGTTTTGCCGAGACAGATGAATTATTCAGGTGTATTGCATTTGGTTTTTATGTTTTTGATAAAAATTGTTATCACAAACTAGTTGACAAAAAAACCGAGACTAGTTAACTAGTTTGCATCAGTTAAGTGAAATATTATAATGACTAGCGGACTAGAAGATAAAATAATAATTGACAATATTATATTGCTGGTCAAGAAGTCAGATTGTACACTGTTGACAACTAGACAACCGGTATTATTAAAAATAGGCTTCAGTGGACTGAAGGAATTATTCATTGTTCTGAAGCCCTGATCGACTAGTCAACCAGAGAGCCAGTTGATACCAAGGACTGGACACTTATGACCCATGAAGTAAATTTAAACATGTTGTTATGTATATTGCAAGAGAGTGATGTATACATAGGAGTGTTTGTGTCTTGTTTGTAAAATAATACCAGAAATAAACGAATAAATTATTGATTTATTATCTATTAATATTAATTCATTATTGACAAACTGTTTCTTCTTCATAATCAGCAGGAGAAAATTGGGAATTAGGCAGCAACCGATTAGTGGTCTGCCGTACTACACCCTCGTTCACTAAATCTGCAGACGTGTGAAACAGGAGATTCAATTAGCATGTTTGTCCTGTATGAGTTACAGTTTGAACATAACCACTTCTTCTTATTCGCGCCTTGATGCGGTAGAATTTCATTTGACCACTACAATCAACATGCTGACGAAAAAGGGAAAAAAGAACTCATGAAGTATTTTCTAGAATTTATTTTAAATTGACAAAGATACAAAACAACGAAAGTTAGAACTGACGCATTATGAATGACACCATTTGTTTAAGGTTCACTCATTTTTTATATGGAACATAGTTCGTCGTAACAATGGGATTTTACGTAATAGTTAATAACCTAGGCCTTGTTGATTCACAGAATTAATGTTGTTCGAGACCGAAGGTCGAGAACACATTAATTCTGTGAATCAACAAAGGCCGTGGTTTATAACTTATTTAAAAACTTTTAAAGGTTTCATCTATTCATGATTCACAAGTTTAATTGCTTGTGATTATGAATAGACGAGACCCTTAAAAGTTTTTAAGCTTCGTTCTTGTGCTCGTCAATAGCACAAAGTAAATATACCTTTGTAGAATGACTTTTTCCCTCTTTCCGACAAAATAAATAAATAATGAATGAATATTCACTGTTATAGAGAAGACAAAATTTCGTTAATAAAATAGGAAAAATAATCACTTTATTAGGCGACTGTTTAAGTTAACCTTTCTTTAGTGCGTTGTACAAAATACTACAGCTACACGTTTACAGTTGTACAAAGGTAATGATAATAGGAAAGGAGAAACGACTATTCTGAAGCATTAAAGCCACGTTGAGACTTGACTGATCATCACAGGGTGAACATTTAACAATTTCAAGACTGATGCTGATTTCTTCTAATTCAAAGAATATGTACATTACTTGCAACGACTTATATCTATAGATTTATGAAAATTGCCAATTGGTGCTAAAATACACCAGCAAAAAAAATTATGCACGTATTCAGGTCAAGTTTGACCGTCATTTGTTTTGAGTGTAATTCGAACACGATTTAGAAACTCAGAGATACCACAAAGCCTTTAAAATTTTGTCCATCAAACACTGGTCTCAAAGTCTCGATCAATTTATTCTCGGCCCTCATAGGAATCAAAATGCTTAAAACAGTAAGTCACGCGCCCTTATTGGTCAGAAATTTACTGACCATACTAAAATCTATTCAGTAACAATCAGCCATTGTGCCATCGATAAAAAATTTATTAAAAACACACAATTTATCAAACAGATATTGAATCCGTTGTCATATTGTGCAGTACAGATGAATTGATTTAGACAGTTACAATTTGAAACTACTGAATAATTAATACTTGCAAGTGTAAAAGAGCTATTTCGAATTTGTTGACATTAATTGAGATAAAAACGTATTATGCTCATTCACACTGCATTTACACAATTAAGCGCACACTTTTCACTCTTTTTTGGTAACTGATGGGATATTAAAATTTTAATTTATGTGACCTACATTTATCTATTTAAATGATCCACTTTTGACCTAGTTGATAATCCACTTCTTAGACCTAACTTTCTATTTCACTCTATTGGAGAAAATGTCTCGTTTCTTCCTTTAAAGGCTCCTTCACACTATGCGTTTTTATCTGATTGCGACTGTGATTCTTCTTATCACAACAAATAGGTTGTGCAGGACTCAATGGAAGTGTTCACACTGTGCAACTGTGACAACATCACCAACTCCTATCTGGCCCATTATAAGCAAAAACAAATCGCAGTCACAGTCAGAAAAAATCACACAGTGTGAACGAACCCGAAGTCTTTGGTAGCACCAGCAGAAATGATATAATAAATATTCAATACGAATGTATGAATGTGTCCTACCATTGTATAATTCATAACTATTAGAATAATTGAAAATAGTATTAAAATATTTAATTGGGTAATGGGGAAAGAAGTAAATACTGAAGAAAAAATATCTTTGTGCATAATCGATCCACATGCTCATAAGGAGTGGGCATATTCTCCTGTTCCACACCTAAGGATCTCCCTCATATTTCTGCCTTCTCTGTCATAGAATCTCTGTCATCATGGGAAGAAATTAAGTATGCACAAATTCGACTTCAAACTTCTCAGATTAGAAAAAGTACTATCTATCATGGATTAGTGACATCTGTTTTTATCACAAAGTTACATGTTGATAAATGCCTAGCAACAGCCGCCATGCTGTTAATAGGATACAATGTGCGGATGTTTTAATAATTCCCATGTTAACAGTGAAATGGTATTTTTTGAAGAAGAAGGCAGCTGACAAATTATATCAGGAGACACAAGCAAGATGGTTGATGTCGGCACGAAGGAGATACTCGAGATGTGCATTATTGCTGACTCAGCAAGAAATACCTGCAAAAGCCTGGTATGTGCCCTTGGGAACAGGGGGCTGTGTTGTTACAAATATTAGACAGTAAAATTACCAATGAGGTGATTTGGCAAGCCCTCTAGGAACCAACTAGAAACTTGCTTTCTTCACTGATTTTAACTTTTTGGTTTTGCAACAGTGATTTCTTTATGTTTGTGTTGTTTTCTGGAAAAGAAAACTTATACCAATAGTCTGAAAACTGGACAAAAATAGAGGAAAAGAAACGGAACGAACGGAAAACCTAAAAAAAACCAAAACAATAAAGGTCGTCATGGTGGAAACTTATGGAGAGATCTAATTCTTTTAATTTCTTTGGGAAAGGTTTTCGCTTTCAATAAAAATTTCGAATGAAAACAACTATTTTTAATTACAATCTACCTAGAAAAGTCAATTATTCTAAATTAATGTAGAAGCTAACGGGACAATAGCAATCCAATTAGAAGAGAAATAGCCCACGTCGAAAACGTGATTAGACTGGTGCTTGCTGAGTTGCATGTGTTGTCAGTGTTCCAGTATTTATCCCTTAACTCTTTTATTCTTCCATCCTTCTTCAGGTCACTAATTGCCTTGTCGATCTTGGTCTTCAGGTTGCTGTTCTTCCTACAATGGAGAAACAACTCAAGGGATATTGTGGCTGTAATTGAACTTGTTGGTTACCAGTGAAGCTCCTTCTCTCAGTTTAGTTTAAAAGCATTAGAAGTCGGAAATTTGCAACAGTGCATTTTAAAGACCAGTTGTCACATACTGAAGAGGCTCTGGTTGATCTCTAAAATGCTTTGATTCTCTAGGAATATTACCGAATCTCTCAAAAGGCTTCAATGATTGACTGTGATTGTTGGAGAATGAACATGTCAAAAACATGTTGTTTAGCACTTTCAAGTGACATTTAGCTGTTGCATTAATTATTTTCAAGAGTTTTAATTTGGAAGAACTTCAGTAAAGTTTGCAAGCATTGACAAATAATATCAACTCCAGACATCAGACATTCCCTTGCTTACTCGTGCTCGGAGAGAGATCATAGAGGGTGTTTGTTTTTACTGCTGCAAAAATTCTAGATTCCTTCAATGTGTAAAATTTGATTGCTTATATCTCTTGAATCATTCAACTGATATCGATGTTGCTTGGAAAACTTATAGAATGTGTTCATGGGACTTCATATGCCAAAGAAAATATTTTGTTACGTAATTTTGGAGATACCAGTCAAAAACAATACAAAAATATTCATGAATTCATGAATCTAGACTAGATCTGTGCACATCTGTGCCCTGGACCCTCTGGACCTACCGAACTACTTGCACCCCTGGTTTTCTGGGTTCCTGTCACCACTTCACCCATGGCCCACTTGACCTCTTAAGCTCTGAAAGATAATTGGTTGCTCCCTCTTCCTTATTTCATATCCTCAATTCCAAACAATCATAATGTTGTAAATTAGGCCCACTTATCATCCGCCAACAGTTCCCTCCGCCATGTTCCCAAATCCTTGCGCCTCCCCCAAATCATCCACTAAGCTGACACTAAATGAGCCACCAACAATCGAAAGACAGATAAGAGAGACAGTTACTCGAGTCCGAAGCCATAGCTCTTTTTGTTGAAGTTATCTCCGACTGTGATGAGGTCGCATGGTTCCTTGTTAACCCAATAGTCAGCAGTGGAGCTCTCTATGATGAACGCGTATTTGCCATCCGAATCCCGTACTTTTGAGAAAAGAAAGATTTATAGTAAAATCTCAGAAATGTGTGCCAACAACAACAATCCTGAAAGGTTTGGTTCAGTAACATTTCACTTTGCCCACACCAAAATTTAAGACCTTACCTTTTTGTTTTTGAATGAACTATCATTCATCTTCATCATGAGTTTAAAAACCAAAAAATTCAAAATTAGGAAACGTAGAAACGATCCAAATGTTTTTAGATTTTACATTGATAAAGAACTGACGTGATATATACCTTTCTTGATTCCTTGAGGGATGTTGTTAACCAGGTTGCCTTGCATGTTGTTCCACATCTTTTTGAACGGGTCGTTCTTCGCGCTCTGTACGAAATGAAAATTACGAAAATTAATGATGGCCATGGAAGGTGTCTGCCCCTTTCCCATGGGACTAATCACAACTAGAAAGTTTAGCTTACCACAACTTTTCGCTGAAAGTGTAAGAACGGGATATTCAGTAGCAGAACTTTCGGCAACTTTGTGTTAAAAGTTGAAGTTCATATTTTTATGTGATTGAAATTCAGGTTTAAATTATGTACATGAAGACTAAATTCCTTGGCTTTAGCAATATCCCAAATTTGTACAGAATGATTTAAATCTATTTAATAACGCTTAAAATAAAAACCCGATCCTAAACTAAGTTCAATACATTATTCAACTAAAGATCGGCAGATCTGGGTGTTTTACCTTGAAGAACCTGTTGGTCTCTCCGTCTTTGACCAGTCCGTATTTAATCTCCGTCTGATCTGCCAATTCCTCCGCACTCTGTTGACCCAAAGTAAGATCAAAGTAATGAGAACATTTCCATCAGTTTACCTTATACTGTTTGGGTAGAGATTTAACTTTTAAGTGCGAGGCTGTGTTCCATTGCTTTATAAAAGGAGTAATTCATTCATAACGTTAAGCGTGTTCATCGGACGTGCTGACATCAGATAGGGTTGTGCACGTAATGCCTTTCAAAACCTTTAAATGACGTAGACAAGTCTGATGGCATTTCTAGTAGGTCTACTTACGTTGACCGGAGGTTCTTCGCCGTCTTCCGGTCGCTTCACGAGAATGGTCGTACCAAAACTCATGAATTCCTTTGAGAAGTCAATGACCTCCTTCCTCTGCTGGCTGATGGTAATGGGGGCGGCAGCCAAATCAGCTTCCTGTAATATTTCACAAAAGTGCCTCTTTGAGTGTATTAAGAGCACATAATGCTATGAATTGACCTGGAAGTGCTGCCATCTCCTTTTATGTACTCGATTTTTTCCACGTTAACCTTATTGTGACAGAACTGGCAGATCTAGCAACTTTGTGTTAAAAATTGAAGTTTATTTTAATGTTGCCACAGGTTTATTGGTAGTCAAATGATATTATTGAAGTCAAAATTTCTCAAACAAGTAAGAGAAATGTCTTCTTCAAAATATTTGGTCTCTGAAAATCAACCACCAAAGGGTAGTAGTATTTTTAGACCAATTGGAATTAAAGTTGTTGAAGGTCATCAAATTAATTTGAGCTAAAATTTGGAAGGCTGTGTTCAAGAACTAATTTTAAATAATCATCTGAAAATAACACGCCAGATTTTACCTTGAATTAATCTATTCACCGTGGGAAAAATTATTTCAATGGCTTCAGAGGATTGAAATATGTATCGTTATGGTCAGCTTATAGATACCAACTTTGATTCCATTTGGTTCTCAAAATCTGATTTTCATTGACCATAAATTGTTTGAAGATAACATCTCTGTCATATTTGATAGATGTGTATGTATAGCTAAACTTTTAGCAAATGCTAAATTTTCAGCATATGGTAAATTTTTTATGAAGATTAATCTTTTCTCTGTCAAGTAGACACTGAGTGAATGCTAAACATTTGAAATCAGTGAAAATGATGCCAGATCTGACAGACTTAATTGCTTAACACAGAATTGGCAGATCTTATGTACTTTGAATGTGCACTGATGCAGAAATAGTGACGGATTTTATACTACCTTCATTTTCGGATAATGACTACCAGTGTTAACTGGTGTTAGCAACAAACTAATATTTTTCTGCTTATCAGAAGATTGAGTAGCATTTTCAGTAAAGTTATGAGCAAATGTATTAAATATGATAAAGAAAGAAAAGGAAAGATGCAGTCATTACTAGAAATAAACTAGAATGTGAAACATATGGTTGGCACCACCTGAATTCAAAATTAAATTGTGATGGATTTACTTTAAAGACAGTTTCAAAATTGTTGGCCCTATGGACTTTTGGTGGAATAAACCTTTCACAATTACTGCAGACCCAAGGACCCATGTATTTTGAATATTCTATCAGCTATGTTAATTTAAGGTTGACTATTAACTCTTCAAAAATAATCATGGTTTAAAATATTTTTCATATATTTGTACCCAGTACCATAAAGGCCAACCTTGCATATGTGGTGAATAACCAAAACAATAACAGTGCCATCAGCAATGAATACATAGCAAATATATATACAATGTCCTTTTCGTTCATTGCTAGTAATGTTACAGAAATGTCAACTTTGTGCTGCACAGGAGTGCAGGGGTAGAATTTAAATTTAAGCAGATAAACACCCAAAGACTCCACAATCTTGAACCCGTTGTGGAACACGCCAACCATTCAATTTCTCTTTAACATCCTTAACTCACCCCTTTTAAAATTTCCCCCACCATGCCGTTCCAGTGTCCACGCTCCTCGGCGCCGTACTTGCCGTCGCGCACCGTATGGAATTGGTACTCGATGTTGGCCTTCTCAGCGATCTCCGCCATCAGGTCCGGGATGAAACCGGTGTACTTTGTGCCTTCTTTCTTCACGTACGGCTCCTCCTGCAATATGTGTCAATTATCCGAAAGACTCAAATGGGCGTCATAATACTTAAAATTTAATTTCGTTTGTGTAACCGTACTAGGTTTGGAGAATTCCATCCTTTGTGTGTTTCTCTTTCTAATTATTTGTTATTTATGGAAAACTTACCTGTATTGTCGTTACTTTTATCGTTTCACCTGAAAATAGAAAGAAATGTTTTTGTTTTATGAAAGATTGAGGCGAAGATTAATTTCCGTCTGGAATTTCTACTGTTAAAGATTCTATAGATGGCTTGTTATTCCTATCCTTTTCTGTCAAGACACTCTTTGGGATCTGTAATTTATGTAACAACATTATTTAGGGGGTAACAGGGTTTTGTTTGGTCATTACGAGGGTTATTTGATGAGACGACCGTTGAACTGTCAACTTGACTTGACAATCATACTCGCAGATAGAAAACATCACACGTTCAGTCCGACTTGCGTTGTACGGTTAATTTAATACGGTAGGATTGCTGCACCCCATCCAAACTTCTGAGTCACTCCACACAAACTATTACCATTCAGAACAACACATATTGAGGAAAAAAAGGAGCAACCGCGTGAGCAGAATTGTTTCAGCCACTTAAATGAATTCAACCTATTGAGAAGTCAGAAAAAGAACGCCTGAAGACTATATTGGGTAGTGGATGATTTCCTCAAACTTTCATGGTTATTTTGTTCTTATTACTGTCATTAAAGGGACACGTAAGTGAAATACTTTGGTTCAGAATTTTCACAAGAAAAACTTTGGTAAAACAGTGCTTGACTTTAGTTGTGCAGCTGCCATAACGGGTCTTGTGAATGTACAATTTTGGTACAGATGTAAATGAACCAAAACACTTGCCATTGATGCCCAAGCACAGTTTCATCAACGAAGTACAAAACAGGATAACAATCAGTGAGCTACAAAATGATATCATGTTGGTCACCACAGAGGGGACTGTTTCGGTTGCCACTGAGAAATCAGAACTATATTTTTGGAAGTCAAGATTCTATTTCGCTTTCACATGGTATAGATATCTGATGAATTACAGGACCCGGTCTGCGCACAGGGATCAATGCTTCACTCATCCACAGGAAATTAGGTCAGATTAACCGTATCGCAGATGGTCAGATGACCAGAGGGGATCCTTGTGTCTGCTCCTCAGGGACGGGGGTTAAGGTGGGGAGGGTGGGCAGTTGGTCGTGAGGGAGAAACTCGTATCATGCATCATATTTATGATTCCCGTGAGGAAACTGTTTCAGATTCCTGTTACGGGTATAGATGATAGATCAGTCTCTGTGACGATGTCTAAGACCTTCGGAATTTCGAAACGAGATGTCCATATTATTATTAAACTTCTGTAATATATTCTTTATTTACGCATATTTTTACTGAGAAGTTAAAGATTAAAACTTGTACAATTTACATTGTATTCCAATTTTTCAGTGCTACGAGTAAATTGCTTAATTTTGTATGATTTAAATCTACACTGTTTTTTCGATGAAAAAAATATCAGGATGACAAATGTGACACTTCACAGATACATGCTTTAAAATTTAATAAATTTTACACATTTCTATTTGCATGAATATCTCGAATCGTTTGAACTAGTATTTATTCTTTTTTCCAGATATATTAAACAATGTGAATTTTATTCTTTTTCTGGCAATATTGGCAGACATGGCCTATTTGTGTTTCAGTTTAAGTTTTATTTTCTTGTTGTTGACAGTACTAGTTCTTTTAATATATAATATTTAACTGGAAGAGTTTTGTGTTGCTGGTATTCTAGGAAAAATTCGAATGGTTCGGAAATGGTATGCTTATTTTTAAACTGTTTCCCATTGTTTAAAACCATCACTTGTTTCTGGTCATGGTAAAAATTGCAATGAACCTTCATAGTAGATCTGTGAGTAAAGATTGAATAATTTATGGCAGTCACATGTAGCATTAAAGGGATGAGTTTGTAGGAGAGGAATGCCGTGATAGTGGAAGGGAATCAAGGACATCAAGTTAAAAAAAAACAATCTTGAACAAGAGAAAATGAAGTGGAATTTTCATGTCGTTTTACAGAAGCCTGTCTATCCATCAAAAAAGCTGTACTACATATCGTTTCATGGAATATAGTATGTGGAGATTTCGAAATATGTTTCATCAAGAGAAAGTACAATGGGCACATGTCACAAATGTATTTTTAAACGTTTTTACATCCAAAATAAGATTCAGACGAAATGGATATCTATTTATTATTCCATACAAAATCCTAAAAAGTTCATTCGTTCCCTATGTGAACACGATTCCTTAATGGGTGGCATTTTTACAATATTTGATGCATTTTACCATGAAATGCTCCAGTAAAGAAAAAAAAATATGAATAAAATGGCAATTTAAAGAAATTTTATCACTCATAAAGACATCATTGTTGAGCCAAGTCCAATCAATTTGATTTTATACACATTGTTCATAGTTAACAACTTCAGGGCAAGGCTCTTCAGTTACCTGTATGGATCGGTAAGGTTTTGTGCATTGCAATCTAATGGAGTTTTTCACGAATACACAGAATTGACAATAATGGCAATATTGGCATCACAGGCTTTACTATGTGACAAAAAAAATCCAAAATTTTACCCCACTGAGCATTAAACTCACTACCTCAGCCATTTGGATCTAATGCTCTCCTCTCTGAGCCATTGAGGCAAGTACTACTTGGGATATCCTTAAATTGTCTTTTGTCCATGCACAGTTCAAAAGATCATGACCATACATGAGATACTAGCTCACTGAAGTAGCACTTGCTTTAATGGCTCAGAGAGCAGAGCACATACATCCAAATGGCTGAGGTAATGAGTTCAATGCTCAGTGGGGTAACATATTGTTGCTGGATTTTTTTATTTATCAGTCTAATACTCCGTCTACCGAGCTAATCTGTCATTGTTGCTATGTCAGAGACTTTAAATCTAAAGTCTACAAATCAAGTGAAACAAAAGTCAATTTACAGATCCCCTAACTAGCACATGCCAAGTTAGTTCAGTAGCCAGATTACTAGACTATTAAATCAGTGATTGTAAGGTTCTAATTCGATTTCCACTGGAAGTAACTTTATATTTAGCTGTTTTTTTGTGAAAGCCTTGATGTCAATTTGTACAAAACTGTCAGATTAATCTTATTTTCAAAAAGTCTTGAATGCAAAGACGTTTTCATTAACATTGCTTTTAAGAGTGAAACTAAGATTAATTAGGGTATATGACCGGAACAGAGAAAAGGGAGTTTCCTGCCCCCTAGAATTCATGAGGAACGGTCTTGGAGTGGAACTGATCAATAAGACGCCATTTACGGGACGGGAGTCCTTTGTTCTTTACTGTCCCATATATCAGTTTTACGGGACAAGAGGAAACTAATAGAGGTTAAAACAATAGGCCTAATCTCGCTCTATTAAATATCCAGCCGCAGAGAAGTGCATGGAAATCTCGGCTATCAACAAAGAAAAGCAGTTGCATATTTCAAAGAAAAAATAAAAGAACTATTCAAATTTGTGGTGTTATTGTCTGTCGACTAGGTAATGCTTCCCATGGAATAGTGATCCAAACTGCACACAAAGCTCTACCAGGTGGTGGTAGAGATCAAGGGAGAAGGGGTAGTGGGTGGGTGGGTGTGGTCTAGGGCTGGTAGGTGTCTAGGTGGATGGTGGGGTGTAGGGGTTAGGACTTACCATATGTTGAGGCCTATGGGGTGGATGTCTGGGTGCAGGAGAGGGTCTAGGGATGGTAGGGGTTCATGGGAGTCTTGGGGTGGTAGTGGTAAGGTGGTGAGTTGACCAATGTCATTAATTTTAGATTTTGATGAATTGTCATCTATCAAAATGGTCCTAAATATATATTTGAAAGTGCCAAAGTGTTCACATTTGGACTCCAAAATAATTTTCTATTGGATGGATTTGAATAAGAATAGAGGGTCCTGCCCATGGTATAGTGACAAAATTGTATACAAAACTCTGGAGGGAGTGGTAGGGGTTAAGAGGGTAGGAAGTTGGGAGGTCCAGAGGTAGTGAGTGTCAAGAGATGTGGAGGGGGGTTGAGGGATGGTAGAAAGTCTAGGGGTGGTAGGGGTAGGGGTCAGGGGGTTTAGGGGTAGTAGGGTAGAAGTAGTGAGTTGACCATTATTTTTACTGGAACCTATCTTGAGTCAGAGCCAGTGTAAAACACTTTTTAATGGGGAAGTGTGCAAAAGAATGGACCAGTTTTTAAACTTTAATATTCTCATAATTTGCTCATAATTTTTTAGAGATTAGTAATGCTAACTGAGCATTCAGGTACTTTCTTTCAGACTTTTTTGTTAGTTTTGATACATTGTTTTTCACCGTTGCTCTTAAAGTTTTATTGATCAATTTCCAAAGGTGAAAGGCGTGTTCATAGTAGTGTCGCCAAAGTGCGTTTTTATTTCTTTATGGAATCCATTGCTTCTGCTCATATCAAACACCAAACACTAAGACAATGATTTTTGCCCACTTAAGCCGACTTTTTAAATAAGAAAAAGTTACCAGCAATGACATATTAGCTCAATAGGGAGAGCATTTGCCTATTAAAACAGTGATTATGAGTTGAGTATGGTTTCCACATGATGTAACTATAATGTCAAATATTGTACAAAATTGTCAACTTTGTATTGTTTACAAATACTCAAATGAACCACTAGGTAGTAGAATCAATTTTTTTCCCACCAAGAACACAAAGTTGGCATATTTGGCTACCATATATATATTGAAAGATTTGATGTATCACATGAGTTCAAGAAAATGTAACTTAAACTGAAATACAAAAGTGCCAGACATGACAAAATTGCCACTGTTAGCAATTGAGAAAAACCTAGAATACATGTTCCACTGCTCACATGATTCACTAACACGCTGCAATGTGAAACAAATTATAACCAGGTGAACAATGACATCAACAAACATCAAGAAGTTTGTTGTCAACCACCTTTAAACAACATATTTCAAAATGATGATTCATAAGTTAATATTTATTCAATACATTAAATATCCTGCTGGAACACCAAGTCCTTGAAGCGTTTTACCCAGTTTCTCTCCATTACAAGTAATGCAAGTTAATCACACATGAGACTTATTCAATTTAGCAGCACTTTATGATAGAGAGATGTGCACTTGATCAGAAATGTCTCCCATCACTTGGATAAGATAAATGAGGAGGTGGGACATCCCCCTCCCTTCGCCGGGCAGCACCCTCCCTGAGGGAACTTATGCCAAATTGACTCAGGATTCCGGACTGTTCAATTTAGCATGTGTGATAAAGCTTATCTGGAATATTACTTGGCTGTATCACATGACCGCGGAAGTGAATTTCTTTGGGGTAGCTTTAATTTGACAAGTCGTATGGACTTTCTCATTGATAGTGTTGCATCTTTATGTTATAGTTTAAGATTTATTTGTTAGAGATCTCAAAAAAGACGACAACTATCATCAGAAAAAAGATTTTGGCAATCATTTTCCCTGAATCTGTGAAAGTGGAATTGGCTTGGTTCAAAAAAATCTGTGGAGCTCAGAAGGAATATCACCGATTGCAAACACAGAAATATATTCCATTTCTTGCAAGTTTGAGAGAAAGTCTGAATCTGAGCCTGTACGAATATTTTCCCACAGACGTTACACAGTTATTGCACAAGAAGAGAATCCGAAGGAGGAGGAAGCGGAAAAGCAGAAAGTAGACAAACTAAACGAAACACTGGATTTGGCGAGAAACAGGCTGATCTAACAGCACACATGGGGGCCAGTGGTATTAAAGTGAGATTACTGCACACACACACACACACACACCTACACACACACACACACACACACGACACGCACTTAACTTACTGCACACAGCGAGTCCCACGGGAGAAACCGTATCAACGGGGCTCGCACAGGGATGACCACCTAATGCTGCCATCATTCACATATTTGCACCAAAAATTTAACTCCAGAATTAGGGCCGATTTCCTCACCTGTGAATCTTTAAAAGTCAGAAGGCCACCAATGACCTATCAAGCACAACACAAATCAAACCATTTCTACCTCTCCAAACAAAACTTCTTTGATACTATATTAATAATCACGTCGACCAATTCAATTCTGTTACACGAAAGTCTCTCCATGGCGTGACGTCACAAATTATGATGATACAGTGAAAGTTACTGGCACACTGAAATTCTTAAAAGTAGTAATATGAGACCCCTTCTGTAGGCCACTGTTTAACGTTAAGTTCAGAGTAGTGCTACACTTAGAAGGCGATGGTGACTCCCGTGGTAGACCTTATGTGACGTATGACACCTGCGTTTTGAGATGACAGTGACAGTACAGAAATGATACCTCAGACACTTGCTAAAGTATGATTCATGAAAAGATCAGCTTCAATTAAAATGATTTTGGTGCATGTTTCTTATTTCTGATCAACCATGAAGTTGTGACTTCGTGATAAAAATGCCGAAAAAGTTACATTTAAAACGGCTCAGAAGGTTAGAGTGGTATAGCCGAGCCTGGGTGGATCAGTCGGAATCGCGTCAGTCACATACGATTCTGTGCACTCAATTCGAAGTTTGAGTTCCACCAATGCTTAATTCTACACATGCACATATGTGGATCAAAAAGGCTCAGTTGCAATGCTGACCATTAGGTCAGGTCAGGTTAGCAGGTGTTGCACCATAGATGAATCTGCAGAGTCCATTGCATGCAGATGATAAAGCACACAAGAGAAGGATAAAACTTGGTTTTGAAAATAAGAGCAGATGTCCCCAGAAGTCCAAACCAAGGGTATACGTGGACCCAGAAAATATGTCATATGTTACATATGTCCTCCAAGAATTGAAGGAAAGAAAAGAGTGGTATTTCTCGGAGTTGACCTGCAGACTGTCTGTGATCCACATCATGCTTATCATGTGCCAAATTTTGTGTCAAAATTTAACATCTTGGCCGTCTACCCATTTTATGACCAAACTGGTCTAAGGCATAGGCAACTAATACATTTTAAGTCCTAGCCTATTATTAAACTTTGTCAAACGAGTTTCCCGTAATACACAAAGTTGGCAATGTCGGCAATTTTGTATTGCCTAAATTTGACAATAAATTAAATATAGTTTTAAGTCATATCTAGTTTATTTCAATGTACCTCGATGTGTTTTCATTTGTACTAAAATTGTTACAGTTACCAACTTTGTGTATTATGGGAAAACTCGATTGTCAGAGAAAACAAAAGTTGCTGCACAAAAAGGTTATTCTGTGCCTAATGTTTTCACTGTGAAAGCAGTGGTATATTTGCTGAACAGGCACAAAGGAAGAGCCAAAAACAATGATTTTCTTGCAATGAAAGAGTCAGATTGATGTTGTGTTATAAATATGGTGCCTATGAATATTCGGTTGTAACAGAATTAGCATGATAAAGGGGTCCCAGCTGACAATGGGATCAACTACAGCAATTTACAGCGGTGCATAATTTAATAAGCGAATGATGTCAGTGGTAATGGGAACTAATGGAAGTGCATTCCTTCTTGGTATTCAGTTTAGTACCACCCAGGTTTTCATCCCCTATCGTTACACGTCCAATAAATCCTCCAAGCCTTCAGTTTAATGTCTTACACGACAGTCCTCTTAAGAATATGAATTAAATCCTTGTAAAATATTTGTGTGCAGGATAAGGCTCAGAAGGCAATTGATTATTTTGCTCAACGGAAAAAGCAAAACCACTTGTAGGGCTTAACGTTGCATGGGGTGTTATATACTTACATTGTCGAAGTTTGAAATTTGAGGAGATTGTTTCCTCTTTCAAGAGCTCGTTCTCGTAAATAATGGACATACATTTTGACGTAAATGTTGTGATTCAAACAAAGAGTGGAAACGGGAATGCGCCAACAGAAATTCTGTCTGGGCAATTAGAAAATTAACAATCCTCATCATTGCTGGTAATCGAAAACTATAGAGTGAGAACAATGATAATGAAGATAGATCGTCCTGTGATGCGGGAGATTAATTCTCTTCACCTCTGATCTTTTGATTGAAGAGTAATTTAATCAATGAAGACGATCCCATGTATCATGTACCATATAATATGGGCAAAATCTAAATCCAGCTGGTGGGCAAGATTGCGCACATTTTTTAAATTTATATAGCTCTTCAGATGATTAACGGATGCTGAGAGAACAGCATTCCAATTTTTGCAGTTAACATATCATTCAACAGTTTAATCACAGGAACAAGAACCAATATCAATGCTTGATACAACTCATGTACACACACACAATAAACATGAAAACTTCATGTTAGCATAATTAATATCTTGATTTAGCACGTTTCATGGAATCCAGTAAATTGTACAAAATCAGCTGATTCATAATTTAGATCTAGTTAAAGATCCATTATATTTCACAGGATAATCATTCTCTTCAGTTAACTTTAGGGTAAAACATGCAAACGTTTTATTTTGCATCTTGTAAAGAACACCAATCCAACAAATCAGCCTCAGTTAGGGTTCCAATTTTTATTATGATCAACGGTCCGAGCATGATTTGAAGATAGATAATAGGTATAAATCTGCATCGAAATCGCTATGGGAAAAATGATCGTATGTGGAAACACATGGTGTCCTACATCAAAAATACATGAATATTTAATCTCCTCTGCCAACTGTGGAGAGGATGTCTCACTCTTATGCCAGACACCACAACAACAGTCCGCTCTGTAACTATACACATTTAAAACGGTAAGCATTTTCCTTTTGTAAAGAATTGTGAAAGAATTCTTCGATTTTAGTTTTAGCACTAAATTCTTAGACAGAAAAAAGGCTTAAATCACCAATCAGGAAACAGTTACTCTGACTACCACACCGAAAGAAGACATCATATATACATGATTCAAAGACCATGGTTTCGGTTAACATATCGAACGGTAGATTCTTGACTGTCATCATTGCACATACTTTTTGGACACAACAAGCATTCAATTGCTGTCGCTGCCTGCAAACACATAGAGGCAGATCGGGAAGACCCGATCCTTGCCCACAAGGATGATTTCAATATATTAATGTCTCCATTTTTTCATAAAATCAAAATTTTTTTATTGAATTTTGTACTTAATAGGAAAGTGACCATTGGCAACACATTTTGAAGAATCGTCTTTCTTTATATAACTCTGTTGATGAGTATCTTTTGGATTTTTGTTTCTTGCAGCTTTAGAGATTCAATGGAACCTTAAAGCTTGGAACAAATTCCCCTCTGTTCTTCTCAGGTTAGACGGCTAAATTTATTGACAATTTGAATGTAAATTGCACCATTTCTGAGAGACAGCGCACTGCTTACAGCCCTATTTTCAACTCCCCTCAGCCAATTTGTAATTTAAAATGCAAGTATTTTCTGCAGAAATAGTATACTTTTTGTCAATAATATAAATTTAGGAAATATAAAGAAAAAAGTTTTTGTGTGTATGCCTGTTCTGTATATTTTCCTAATATAGAACAAGCCCCCACCAGACATAGTGAAAGAACCTAAAAATAGGTAATTACCAGTGCAATATGCCAAAGTGAATGCCAAGAAGGAATGTAACTCCATTAGTTCCCATTACCACAGATATTCTTGGCTTATTAAATTATGCTCCACTGAAATTGGTGCAGTTGATCCCATTGTCCGTTGGAACCTTAAATCATATAAACTCGGTTTTCAATTTGGATTTTCTGTTTGTTGTTCGGAACCGAAAGAAGTTATCCATATCATCTCTATTGAGCCAATCAGCAAAATGCCAACATTAAAATCTTCATGAACCCAGTGTGATTTCATTAAGGAAAAATGTGATTGGCAATTTTTTGGGGGGGGGCGACCTGAGAATTATGCCACATAGCTTGATTACTGCTCATCAGCAAGCGGAAATGCCAACAAAATGATTATGCATCATATACACAGGTCGTATTCAAATGGGGATGCTGACCTAGTGCCTAGTGCAAAATCTTCTGACCCGGTGAAAAAGAGCAATTCAGTTTTTCCATGGCATTTTTTCCACAATATTTTAATATTGCAAAGACACAAGTTATTAGTATTAGGTAACAAATAAAGGTAAATGAAAAAGTAACCGAAGCAAAACAATCCCAAACTCCAATAAATGGTGTAAATATTTATTTCACAATTAAAACAACAGCATCATTACATATTTCATGTTTATGGTCACTGGGTCAGACGCTTTTGCACCAGGTCAGCATCCCCATCTGAATACAACCTGTGATATAACTCTCCACCAGCTCTCTTATTGGATTTACTGGTGTTTAGTTGAATCAGTGAGTGATACACGGACGATTAAATGTGAAGTGCAGAATTGTATGAGATAAATCACAAGACCCATGACGTGGGGATCTCTGAAAGCCTTGCTTGTAGACGTATACACAGCTCTTTCGCTATTCCCTCTTTGTTGTTTCTTATCAGATTTTTTTCTTTCTTTCTCTCTTTCTGTAACTTTTTCTGTCATCTCTTTCGAAAGGATAAATGACGTGATTAGTGTCCAATTAGCACAGATAAATTAATTTGGAGGAAAAAAACTTTAGTCTATATCTACTGTCTAGTTCAATCATCTTTGGCTTTCGCTGAATAAAAAAATATATTGAACAGATTTTTTGTATACTTGAAAATATTTAAAATTTGGTTCACATGGTGGAATTTTTTTAACTTTAAACAATAGCTACCAGTGGAAGAGAGAATCGAGGTGATTCCGACAAGGTGATGTGTCCCCGTCACCTGCCTCGTCTCAGGGTAATCCGTCATTGGTAACAAAGGCCTACGAGCTAGTGTCTGGGAAAACTTCACAAGATATTGACAACCCATCGTGAACAGGATACTAACAAACCTATTATCATGTTTAGTGCTTACAGAACTTTTCAAAATAATAACAACCTATTATGGAACCTACTAGTTAGTCTAATGTCTGCAAAACAACCTATGAATGAAACTTTTTACCTAATGTCTAGTATCTGCACTAATATACTAAATACTACACACACAGGCATCATTCAGATTAAACTACTGACTGTATGCTTTCCAGCGTACTGTTGATATGCATTGTCTGCTGCAAGTGATTGAACAGAGCTAAACTGCATCTTGGGTAATTGCTGAATTACTGTAACGGCCATGTAATGGTGCATTTTAGTGCAACAAGCTCATTTTCTTGGAATGGTCAGATGCGAGAAGTGTGATCCAAGACACTCTATTGTTTGGGCAGAATATCCTACAACGCACTTGTTCTTCAGGTTCTTTTTTGAAGCCAAAGAAACAAGGACTATCTTTTTGAAACAGAATTGTTGAATATTCATTGAAATAATGTCTTTAGGTAAAATCTTCCCTTTACATAAATATTGTAAATACAGACAGAACATTTAACAGTACACATTTGTGTATTGACAGAAAAAACTTACGTGCCAATTATAGACTGTTTTACCTGATTTTGTATTTGATTCAGGGGATGGATTTGCTTGGACTTCATTTGGAATAAAGCTTCTGTTAAGAACCTACGGTTATCTAAGTAACACTGATTTGAATGTTTTCATTTTCTTTAATTGACACAGTTGAAGTTTGTCGACTAATTTGCCACTTTGCCTTTTTTCAGAAATAATTGGTAAAGTAACTTTCGATTGGCAGATAGTTTAGTGATAGTTAATGAACGATCTATTATGGATTATCAGTTTGAAACATTCGAGACCGAAGGTCGAGAATGCTTGAAAACTGATAGTCCACAATAGAGAGTTCATTTACTAATTTAAACATTTTAGGCAAAGTGTATTCATCGATTTAAACCCTTTCTCGATGAATAGAACTTTGCCTTAAAATGCTTTAATAGGTAATATAACACCACCGCCAAATATGCAGTTTAGCATTGTAAGGAAATTCCAAGAGTTGAACATGTAATATATATCATCACCACTGAGGCTGACGGGCTGACAGGAGAGAGCGACGTGATGACAAAGAAAGTCACTAATACTTCCTCATCGTTAATTATTCATGTTTCTTCACTGAAACCGCTCCCCAGTTACTGATTATGATTTCTCCAAGGACTGCTCCCCGAACCATCTGCCTCCGATATTAGATGTTTCCTCCGTTTCATCTGCAGGTGGAGATAATAGTTTCGTTGTTCTGTATTTAAAGAACAGCTTTATCGCATTGTCGTATTTTCAATGTGAAGACATTTTGTTATTTCTGGGAAAGAAGTTCTCCTTCTTTCTTGACTTGATGGGTTATTTCCCGAAATATGTTACAATCGGACTTTGTTACTTGTGACGGACAATAAATTTAGATCTATCGTTACTTGGTTGCAATTAGAAATGAACTAACAAAGTAAAAAAGAATTGTAAAAGGAAAAAAGGATCATGGAGCAAACTGAAGTTCGAAAGATCCATCAAAATAGAAGGAGAAACAAACAGTTTACGTTTTCTTTTTTCCTGTCGTGTGTGGTCATTTTCGAGGTTTTGAAATAGTTGAGGTGGAATTCAAATGTTGTTTTACAGTGGGGAACAAGAGAGACGCGATCCCCTCTGCCTGTAAATTGGGTCAAGAAAAAGAAGGATCTGATTGACAAGTTCTGGTGCAGATGGCAAAAAAGATAATCATACTAGATCTATTATCCTCGAACCGTACTAAATATTCTTCAGGTATTACCAAATGAGCTAACGTCCTCATCATTTGGTTAATAGAATACCGTTGACATTTACCTTTCATATCATCTATGGTACTGGTCAGAATATCCTCAAAAAGAGCTAAACCCAAACAGAGTTACTGAACTGACTTTAGCGGAATAGTTTTGCTGATCTTTGGTTTCTTTTCAGCACATGACGCATTAATGACTCATCAATTTGTTATTCGACGAGTACTTAGCTGTTTGAAAGATACGTCGTAGTTTTAAAATCTGGAAGCATGAAAAGTAATTGATTGCAAATCTGAGCAAAATTTCAAAATTGAAATGATGTCATCTCAGGCTTCAATGACCTCCTGACTGGCTTCCATGAGATTTGCCTCTTTATTATCAGCAAACAGGTTCAAATTTTCGTTCCAGGCTTTGCGTCTCCCACAACTCTCACAAACCTAGTCATGCAACGACTATTGTTATTCCAATGACCAGTTAATAAATAAATCACACAAATCCATTCAAAGTATTTCTTGAAGAGTCTCTTCTCGGTACTTGCAACATTTTGACAGCATCTCTACAGGTTTCTTTCAAAATCTAATCAGTAATGCTGTAATGTTCATAAAATATATCTCATTGTCGTGGAGGAATAACATTAGCATCAGCAGTTAATTTGAGCTTGTAAACTAACACAAGTATTACGTCTAATAATATACAACAAAGCACAATAAAAAAAAACAAAACAATTCAGGTAATAGTTCTGGCATTTTGAGGATGAGCTTTGTGGTACACAAATAGCTGAATACTTACTCGCTCGGCTATTCTAAGACAAACATGTGTAAACAAGTGCAATCAGTAAACAACAAGGTAAACAATGAGGTAAAAACATCACTGCTGTTGTATTCAGTTGTGTATGAGTTTTTGTAAGTGATGTGTATTTTCTGTCTATCTGTCTGAAAAACACTTCTTGTTGTATTTTTGAATCTGGGTCGGGTTTCTCTGTACCATATGATCCCTTATAATAGTCTGGTATATTCTACCAAAGAATCTGGTACAGTGTATTTATAATCTGGATTAAACGTATTCTTTGACTTTTTGAATCCTCAGAATACTGTTTCTTGTCAACGTGAATTTAGTAAAATATTTTGTGACATCAAAATTTTATTCACTGCTAAATACCAAGACTTTTCTGAAAGGGTACGTTAACAATAATACTTTCATGAATTTCTTGTGAATACCATGCTGGACCAGACCTAGCCGGGGAGGGGAGAGGGGGGAGAGCAGGAGAGGGGGAAAGCAGGAGGGGAGTAGGGTCACTTGGTCAGGACACCCACCTAGTCAGGATAGTCAGAACAACCCTTTAGTTGCATTTTTACTATTTGTTTGAAAAATAGTGAAACAAACAGCTAGCTCAAATTTAGTCTGTAACAATAGGCTGTAATCCAATACCATGGATTACTCTTTTACTCTTTGTTCTCACATATAGAACTCACAAAGTAAATTCTTATCAATAATGTACAATCGCAGCATTAGCTTTTCTGTGTGAGTGTAAAAAGCGTAAGCTTAATGGCCCAAGAAATTGTCCCCTTGAGCTCTACAGTAGTGGTTCAGGTTGCACGGCTCTGATTCATGAGTTCCGCATTTCATTGTCCGAGCGGCTCTTCTGCGGTTAATGTCCATTGTCCATATTCCTTCAATCGTTTTGCTGTGACTGCAGGGTACCTAGCTGCCGTGTGCATTACATCGCACAGGTCACCATTCCAATACAATGTTTTGTTTATTTCCCATGTAAATCCATTCTTTGTGTACTATTTTAATTTTGTTGGCATAATAGTCTTTTCAGTTTGCAGTCAGTCTAGTTTTTCACGATACGCGCTTCTGTCAGATTATCTAACAGATCTTTTCTGGGAAGAGTAAAAAATTTCATCAAAAATTGCCCCCAGTCAGGATTGAATCCATGACCTCTGGATCATCATGCCAATGTTCTACCAACTGAGTGTAGTCAACATTCAGTTGCCAGCCTGAATCTTCATGCCATTTATAAAGTCATGCTCTATTGATTCTAGAAATGACCCAATTGTGAAGTGGTGCATGTGCACCGTCCCACTTACGGTGCAGCCATTCGCATACACATCTTGCACATCTAGGTTGAGAGCCCCACTAGGATCTCA
>JBCAUG010099843.1:45980-61844 GCA_038406175.1 Haplosyllis leylae | reverse complement strand
TCCCCACCACCTCTTAAGAAAGTCTACGCACCCCCAGTTTAGATGAAATAGCTGACTCTAACGAGCCAGCAAAAATATTATCGGAAGTCTTAAGGCTTGTTTACATGTAACGTGTGCATGCCCGTTTGCGTCAATGTCAACGTCAACTTTAACATTGTGTCAATGGTTGACGCAGAGAGTGGGTCTGGAACCCATTCTCTGCGTGTGCATTTGCGTCACCATTGACACAATGTTAAAAGTTGACGCAGACGTCGACGTAAACGGGCACGCACACGTTACGTGTAAACAGAGCTTTACCTGAAACCCTAAGCATCGTCCATAAAACGTCTCCTGACTGAGCTGCTCCACCTCAATCATAAGTGATTCTGCGGTCTTGTATTCTTCGGAGGACAAGGCTTCCTGGTCCACGAATAGATCTCCCATCTTGCAGTAATGCACGAGCTTCTGTAGGTAGTACAAACATGCTCTCAGTTGTCCTAAGGTGTTGACATACGCTTCTAGTTCTTTGCTGAAATGGAAAAGAAAGTTATTCATGTTGATCAATTTTCTAAATTGTACGAATTGTTTACATTATGTCAGTCGTTAAGCCAGTGCCAGTACTTGAAATGGGATCATGCTTACGAATATACAGCATGATTGTTTATGAAAACAAAAACTGGTCTGGCAAAATATTGATTGACTGTGACACAAGAGTGCTGATCTACATCACACGAGTTTGCATCTAGTCCTAAATTTGAATCAATTCATGAGTCATCATGCACTTAAAAAAAAATTATGTGCGAGTTGTCTCCATGCAAAAATATCCAGATAAATTTTTGTTGGAATAAAAGAAAGACACACCCACCTGTAATGGCTCGCCCTGAACAAGAATGAATCCCTGTTTACTATTATAGACCTGGTTATGGTAAGAATGTGGCTGCAGCATTTATCAACAATTGATATTATGCTCCTGTATCCATTGGCAGGTGTGTTGTAATCAAAGTCAAACATATGGGCAATTCCTAGAAAATATTCAACTCCAGGTTCCAAACCTTTTTCTATGTGTTCATACAATCGCGTAAATGATGAGAAAAAACGCTCATCGCTAGAACTCTTTCCGTCCTGAAAGTATTCTATATTACTTATAGCCTGTGCCCGCAGCTTTTTAAACAATAGTTGCAACTCCCTGCGGTATTTTTCATCGCTTTCTATCCGCAAACTCTTTGCAGCCTCCCCTTCCGACCCCTTAGGGGTAGCCATTTTGGAAATTATTAAGACCCGCATTGAAGTGTCAAATATTTGTTGTTATTTTTCTAAAATCTGCAACTGCAATGTATCAGAAGAGAAGCGTTTTTTATCATTCAAACCTATTATAAATAGCGTGATCTGATTGTTGATTATTTTTATATGCTCTTATCTTATCGGACTCCGAAAACTGGGTCAGAATATTGACCAATCGTTTCGCGAGTAAAACGCTGGAAGAAACAACACAATGGCGAAACAAAGTTGAAGGCCGTACGAAAAACAGATTGCTGCTAGAAATTCGGTTCTGACATCACACCACAAGGTGAACTTCGACTGAACTGCACTTACGATGAAAAATTAAGAGTCAAAGTAGAGTTTGGCTAAGATTTTAAAAGGAAACATCATTTGGAGCTACAAAATACCTGGTAATTTGTGTTTGTATTTTCATCCGTGTAAAATTTCGTTTTTCATTTTGTTGCTCAGATGAATCTATTTTTAGCCCTGCCTGTTGGGAACTGAATTGTTCTTGTTTGTTGCATTTCACTTTTATTTTGATGTCAACTATCGTAATTTTATGCTCAGATTGGTTACAGAGGCTGTCAATTTGTGTAATTTTCTAATTAGAAATGGCGACATTTTAATCATGATAATTGATATATGCATGCAGCAACACGCCACATGTTTTAAGTCAATTTAACTTTCCATCCTTGGACACTTTTACTATAGAGAGAAATTAAACCAAAGAACTCGTTCTGTGTATGAAGGTAAGATAAATGACAACCCTTGCATGTCCACCAATTCCTCAATAGCGTGGGAGCTGTAGTTTTCTTTTTTCATCAGGAACACAATGTTAACGTCAGTCAGTTGTCAAGTGGAATAGAAAGCAAGCAATTGTGGGAAACTTTGAACTGTCATTATTGAGTTATGGTCGTACTTGTTGACGGTGAGAGCAGCCACTGAACAGCAGTATCTGGGGTGTATCAGAGGGAGGGGTGGAGGAGTTGGAATTTTTTCAACAAAAAGTCATTATCCAATAAATTTTCTGCCTTGAGATCACATGTTGGATCCATGCATTGATGTAGTGGATGTTTCGTTGGTCTCTTTTTGAGTTCTAAGTTCCATCCCTTAAAAGTAGTTGGTCTCTGGAAATAATCGCAGGGTGACTACTCTCACCGTTATCAAGTACGACCTATCTTATAACAGATAATGCAAACGAATTCACTGCCAACTGAGTTAATGTAGACCTCTAAAAATTGAGCGATCGCCATCCGCATTTGCAGTCGCATCAATTTCAAAAATGAGCGGTGCAATATTGGCAATGGACTCATCCATAGCTACAGTTGTCCATCTTTGAGTGTACAAAATAAAATTTGCATCAAAGCGCTACCTGCAACAATTTCGTAAACGTTGAACGTATTGCACCCGCAGAAAATTGACAATTTGTACTTCCTTGGATTTTCAGAAACACAAAAAGATACAGCTGTTTGTGGCGAGTGTCAAAACGGCCTAGTAAACAAAATTTACCTGTACTCTCTTGATCTTTCAGAGACATGGCAGATAATAAAGAAGTAGAAGGTAGCAAAGAAGAGGTGGTCACCAGCTTAAATAACCATGACGTCAACAACCACTGCGCTATCGAATTGAAAGAAGACCAGGCAAATCACACAGAAACCAATGACACGATGAAGGAAACAGTCGAAGAGAATAACCACGTGGCCGCAGAGTTGATTCCGAGCGTCTCTGAGGACGCCAAGAGCGCCGTGTGCAGTGATGCTGTGCTGGCAAAGAATTCTTGTGATGATGTGACTGGTAGCCCTGTGGTTGTTCCAGATGTACAACTAGACATTGCACCTGCTTCCCTCAACATATCAGATACCCAGAAGGACAGTTCATACAGTCAAGATAACAATACGTCACAAGATGATAGTGGTGTTAGAGTGGACATAGAATCAGACCTTAGTGATATCAAAGACGTTACCCCGAGTTTAAATCAAAGGACAAGTAGTAGTGTAGGTGATATAGACAGCCAAATGACTGACATTGATAAAACTGCAGATAAGCTTGATACTGCTTGTTCCATGATCCCAATTCCAGATACGAGCTCTGACCAGAACCAACACAGTGATTGTTCCTCTTCGTCGCGAAGTTCTAAAGATGTGTTCATGGATGCGCAAGAGGACTTCAGCAATGATTCCTGCAAGAATATGGGCACCGGCGATGTACCCATGGCTAAGAAGGACGATTCAGGAATAGACATTGAGAAAACACCCGACAAGTTATCCAGTGTTAAATCTACAGAAAGTGCAAATTCTACCGAAGCTCCAGGGGAAGTTGCCAGTAAACAATTGACTGACCAGCTTGAAGAATTTTATTCTTCTTTACCACCAGGAACGAGTGATAAAGAGAAGCCATCAGTTGCTGAAACTTTTGCAGTCGATTTTGACACATCCAGTGACGCAGGTAGAGCTGTCTCATATATATTGGGCACACAGCAGTCATGCAGTTAACACTGGGCCGTTCAAGCTCACTTAGTTTACAGACCCATTTTTGTAAAGAAATAAAACATTCCAAAATGTTAAATCCTTGATAGTATTTACGAAATTTGTTTTTCGATTTGGGCCACCAACTTTTAAAACTTATGGCTCAATCAGACTGACAGTGGCCGAGACTTAGACCGAGACCGATAGCAAGTATACAGAACTCAATGGGAATCAGTGTTGATATCTGTCTCGGTGAAGTGTGTGGTGTTCTGCACATTTACCACAGAACCCATTGTCATTGGACTCAGTCTTGGTCTCGGCCACTATCAGTCTGATTAAAGCCATTAATGACATCCCTGACATTCTGATGGTGAAAATCAAAACGCCTTCTTCAGAATCGGGTGTAGTGTAATGGGTTTGGGTGGTTTTTGTGGGAGTTTTACTTGTTCGTGAAAGAATATAGTATCGTTTGTAAAACGATTTCGGTTTATCTGATGTCACTGTAGCCAATGAATTTAGGTCTGATTATACTACCGTCTCCGTGTGCGTCACCGTCAAAGTTGTAACATTATATCAAAGGTAACCGACCATTTGACAGACAGGATAGGTGTAGAACCCAATCTGTCCGGTAAACGGTCAATCATCATCAGTATAACGATAAACTTTGGCGGTGAAGGACACGGAGTCCGTATATGTAAACAGACCTTTAGTTCTGATGAAGCCTGAGAGTTTATTGATATCACGTTGTCAGAAGGTTTTAGATGCAGCAGAAACTTCCCATGGTAAATGGAAACGGTTTTATCAGAAGGTAGAATTCTGAAACAGGTTAAAACAGACATCATGAATCGTGTCGATTTCGTGAAAATTAATGTAATTCATCTCAAACAATTTAAATGTAACTGATGAAATAAGTCACAAATCTCAAGTTACTATGTGACGTTCATTTAGGGGGAACAAATTGAAATGATGTAATTCTTCGCTTGATTATTGCTATAAAATGTTGACCTTTTTACACAGGAAATTCGGCGTCATATGACGTAACACGACCCGTTCCAAGCGACTCCGATTCAGATGACATGCGCAGAAGACGACGACGACGACTGTCGACGTCATCATCGTCATCAACAGAAGGTCCAGATGAAGGTACGCTTTTAATTGCTAGTCATACCATTGGACGACCCCTACCTCGTAAAGATCAGAAAGATGGTACAGGCTCTGTGATGTGCGTTTCTCTTTTTGGAGTGTCCTACTTTGAACAGCCACTACATTCACGCACAGTAATTTACTGCAATGGATGCTTATCTACAAATTCCCATTATAATGGGGATGTGAAAAGTAGGGTAAATCGTGTATTAATGTATTAGCATTACTACGCACAGATATTTTTTATTTAGGAAATGATGATGATAAGAAGAAATCCTCTGACGAAGAGGAGGAAGATATGGAAACAGAAAATGACAGAGTCCCTTCTGGAAAGTGGCACCCAATACTGGAAACGAGAAAACGAGAGATTGGATTCAGGTTAGTGGCGGACTTGAAATCTTGTTTCAACATCAACGGTTTAGGCTAAATACATAATCAACGAATGCAGGTTTAGTATAGTGAATGTGGTTCGGTCTGCCGTCCCTCTTTGATCTTGAGTTAAGAGGATCAATCACTGGTGAGGCAGGAAATGTGCATTGTTCATCTTAAGCGAAGCTAATGAAAATTAAAGTTTTAGCAGCAACATCGTGTACACTGTAAAGTCAAAATACACTGTAAAGTCAAAAGTATAAGTCTAGATGTTCAGAATATTTCAACAGTTAGTTAAAGGCTGTAAACGCTTTCGTTTGGCAGAATTTATGAACATCCATTCGATTTCCAGATTTTATTTCATTGGTTTTATTTTGGAAATTAATTGATTTGCGCATTTTCGAAATTTCTTCCAACTCCGTTGCCAAAAGCCGGGAAATTGTAGTCCAGTGAGTGGTCATCTTGAGCGTTTGCATATTATTACCATTATTACATGTACACGATTACTCATATCGTACCATCTTACTTCTACATTCCAGCAATACAGTGCCTCTATCATACATGTTTGCAAGGAAAACAAATTGCAGTCTAAGTCTTGTTCAACGTCTAAAATTACAGTACAAACTTGAGTACCACGACGGCTGTGTCAACGCATTACACTTCAATAAATCTGGTAAATACATTAACATTATTACTTTACTTCAGACCTTGGTCCTTGGGTATTTATACTATTTAAGTACTGAATCCAACACACAATGGGACCTGTTTAAAGCAGCGCCGAAAATGTACCGTCAATGTCACCGGCTTTTTTGTATACACCATTTAAAAATGGGTTCGATGCAATACCACGGTACACAATGTTAAAAAGATCAAGGTGCCACGGACAAAAATCGTGACGTTGACGGTGTGTGTACACGAGGCTTATGATTGGTTAGAAAATTGTGTGACAGCGTTCTGTGTGCTACACAATGCAGTAAGAAGGAACTGTACAGATGCTATTGTGCAGAAAAGGACTATTCTGGGCCTTGCGTCCATCTTCCGAGGATGATCTGAAGTATTAAGTTTCAAGGAGTACTTGATTGAAAATTAGAAAACCAAATCAGAAATTGGACTGGCACACCTGTCTTCACGGGCTTCATTTCAATATCTGTGAAGTTTTTTTCACAGAATATAATGATTTTTTTCTCATCTAGGTACGTTGCTGGCGAGTGGATCAGATGACATGAACATTGTGTTGTGGCGCTGGGATTTGAACAAACCATACATCGTCTTTGAAAGTGGACACAGGAGCAACGTCTTTCAAGTAAGAAAAAAAAAGTTACTTCCTGTGGAGTAAAAACTGAAAATTGTTATCTTTGCTAATATTATTACAGGGTTTCCCCTGTAAGATCCAATAGAGGTGAACATGTCTCGAATTTATACACGAGGCTTTTAATCCATAGACAACAGTTGACCACAATTTATGCAAATGTGCATTGCAGATATGCTGCTCATCTGGAAAATTTGTTAAGCGAAGGAGTACAGCTATTTAAGGAAATTAAACTGACCTTCATGTTTGAAAAGTTTTACATAAATTTACTCAAGTATCTTACTGCAATCTCGTCATTTTGTTGACAGGCCAAATTTATGCCGTATTCTGGTGATACTCACATCGTCTCGTGTGCGAGGGAGGGTATGGTCAGACTAGCAGAACTATCCTCCACAGGAATATGTAAAGGCACGAAAAAACTCGCTCAACACAAAGGTGCAGCTCACAAGGTATGTCTCGTGTCTCTTTGATTCCATCTCTGCCCAGTTATGAACGGCTTGTAAGTCTTATGCAGGGTTGTACGGCATAGGGAAAACAGTCAATTTCGATGTTCATTTTCCAGACAACGAAACACGGGGACTTCGCCAAAAATATTAAAACACTTCAAATATTAAAACATTCTAGTAAGCTGCACCAACGATCAAAGTGCCGAGTAGCAATCGCAGACGCTTGCTGTAAATGTTTACGCATACCGTCTCCGTGTCTGTCTATGTCAAAGTTTAACATTACGGCAATAGTGACGGACACTTTGGCGGACAAAATAGGTACAGAACCGACCATACAACTTTTGACAGAGACGAGCGATGGGGCTGTTCCTGTAAACCGACCTTAGATCATCATTTTCCTCTTGCAGCTGGCGATCCAGCAGGACGCGTCGCACTTGTTCTACAGCTGCGGTGAAGACGCCGTCACGTTCGAGGTTGATCTTCGACAGGACAAACCCAACAAGTAAGGAAGGTCGAACCGTTCGTTTGTATTCACTCCTTGGAATTCTCAGTGTATTTGCCATTACCTTTGGGATCACCTCCTTTTCTGGCCAGTATGAGTGACCTTACAGAGCTGTTCAGGGTGTTGTACTGTACTGTACTCGTGGATGTCCCTTCAAACATCGCTCCATATTGTCAAGTTCAAGCCCTGAAAGAGAAGGGGAAAGGGCAAGGTCGCAAGATCCGTGTAAAAATACCGTTTTTCATTTTGTTGCAGATGAATCTATTTTTAGCCTCCCGCCCCTCTCTCCAATAGATTGACTACAAACTAGCGGTTCGTCCGTAGTTTCTTGTTTTCTTCCCTGCATAATGGAGTGTTCACACTGTCTGTCTCCGGGACACCGGAACGGGACCGGAAAAAATGGGTTGTATGATATAATGAAGAACGTTTCACATTACACAGGGACCAGGACCCCATTGTGTCCTATTGTGTTGGTACCGGTCCCGTTCCTGATTCCGGTCCCGGAGTAAGCCAGTGTGATTAAACCATTAGGGATCCATGTCACCCTCCTCGTTTGTAGTATTGATATTCACAAAAAATGTTTGCGACAGAAAAATAGTAACTGTACCACATTACTATTATATTGTAGACTTTGTGTAACTAAACAGAACGACAAGAAGGTTGCACTCTATTCCATCCATGCTAACCCATTCAAGTCATTCGAGTTCGTCGTCGGAGGGCGCGATCACTACGTCAGGATCTACGACAAGAGAATGCTGGAGCAGGTATGTGGTGTCAAGAAATTTAGTTGGAGATTAAGAATTGTCTCACCTTTATTAAAATAGATAATTTAGGTTTCGGATTAAAGGGAATAATTGACTTTAGCATTGTTGACTTTGGTTTAAGAATATCTACAAGTGGTTCCCAATGTAGCTGATAATACACAGTTAAGCTTATTTAAAAAGGGTACGTGTATTATTGGTCGCTTGTGATTGTTGACCATTGTCAAGCCAGTGAAGTACCAAATTCAAGTCTTTAGCACAGGTACTTGTTTTACTTGATAAACGTTCACGCTTAGACCTCTGTTCATGCAGAATGAAGGTAATCCGGTCAAGAAGTTCTGTCCTCATCATCTGGTTGACAGTGACATAAAAGCGAATGTTACTTGTGCCGTGTACAATTACAATGGGACAGGTTAGTACATTGATCATACAAAATAGATGAATAATAAAATAATTTCAATTCAAATCAAAATTCAGGGATGTCGAACTTAAAATATTGGTACATCAAAAATGAAATATCAAACCACGTTGGTTTGATATCAGTGAATACAGCTTAAATGTGAACTGTTAACAATCAGAAGTTGTTTACAAATTGTGTACTCGTTGTAGAAATACTTGGTACGTACAATGACGAGGATATCTACCTGTTTGATAACAACCACAGCGATGGTGCAGACTTCATCAAAAGATACCGGGGCCACAGGAATAATGCCACAGGTATGAATATGTAGCCAGCAACAGAAAGTTTTTGTAATGACGTTCGATCATTTGAGGACTCAAGATAATCAGAAGAATTGCCATTTCAAAGTTCCACTCCTAAAAAATTTCATCAAACATATTGGCCAGCTACCACTTCCATTTTGCGACAGAAGGTCAGCAGATTGCTCAAACTCATTCCTGTCTAATATTTAGTGAAAGGAGTGAATTTCTACGGACCTCACAGTGAGTACATCATCACGGGGTCCGACTGTGGGAACATCTTCCTGTGGGATAAAGAGACGGAGAAGGTGGTGCAGTATTTCCATGGTGACGAGGGCGGAGTGGTGAGTTTTTCAGAAACATGGGATAGATTGGGGCCTTTTATTTATGGCCACTTCCCTGATTTCTGTTGCCAAAACTTTGGTGACATGTCACATCAGATTTTGTGTTGCTGTACATGTATTTGCTATTCTTTCGAAAACTCCTACTCTCCGTGATCAAAAATCTTCCAAAATATTATTTAAAATATGTTTTTGTCCTAAAACACGTTCCAATTTAATTCGGAAGTGTGGGAAAAAAATTTTGTCTTTCACTGTAATGTATCTGCAAGACTAAAAATATATGGCTCCACCTGTATTTATGTACGCCTGTCTGTGCACATTGATTGGAAATTTCTCTTGATATTTGACTTTTAATTCAGAACACCTCGCACTTTCTTTTAGCTCGGACAGATATTACGCTGCCAATGAGTGCGCACTGATCTTCAAGTTTCCTTTCAGATTAACGTATTGGAGCCTCACCCTCACTTCCCCATACTTGCTACAAGCGGTCTGGACCATGACGTAAAGATCTGGGCTCCGACGGCCCGAGAAGCGACGGAACTCAGTGGACTGAAGGATGTAATGAAGAGAAACAGGAAGGAGAGAAGAGAGGAACGAATACACATGGAGCCGGATATGATGGACGGACAGATGCTGTGGCTGCTTATGCAACATCTACGCAGGACTTCACGCAGAAACGTGAGTAGATCAACTCCCCAAATTAAACGGTCACTGCTTTGTAAAGCCACACTGTAAACGGGTCAGACATAAACGCGAACTGTCATCCAACGCGTATGACTTTTCTGTAAATGGTAACTACCCCTAATAACTTCATCCGGAAACGAAAATGGAGTAATACCCTGCTAAGTAAAACCACCTGATTAAAACGGCCACGCATTTTATCTCGCATTTTTGTCCAGAGAGAGATTTACCAACAAGTAGGTACATGTTCCATTCTTCAACATTTACTAACAAAGTGTGACAAATAATAATAAAAATCCTTATAGCTTCAGACTGTGCTTCGCTCCATCCAAATCCATGTATGTACTAAAATATTATGAATATTAAGCACGTAAAACCACCTTGTTCAGATTTATGTTTAATTACATTGATGCAAAAGATGAAGTCAGAAGTTCAAACCCACATTTCACATAATTAGATGCAATCAGCAAAAACACTTCAGTTTTAGGATAAGACTTGTTTTCGTTAGTTCCTTAGCTTCTAGTATTCCTTTAATTTTTCGATGCTCGGCGTCATTGTTTCCATTATGAAAATACTTGTTTTCTTTCCTCAATTGCAGGCACGGAGGGAAGGGGAGGAAGTCTCTTCATCGAGCTCCAACTCTGACAATGACGATGACGATTCGGACAATTCAGGTGAAGATGGAAACGAGCCACCTGTGTCATGCGTACAATCATAGGTCATGTGATTTCCGGCCTCGGCCATGTGACCACTGCACACTACATCCAAGTATCATGATTATATAGTGATCCATGTATTTAAGACAACGCACAAGGTATACGATGTGCACCTGTCATTAAAATGAACAATGTGTGATTTTTACTCAGACTGAGACTATTTATACGAAAAAGACTAGCGGGCGCTAGTCCTGTACTTGTTGCAAGGTTCATACATCATTTGTGTGACTTGTGCACACGGGAATTAAAACATGCAAAATGGCAATTGAACATTGAAGAGAGTGGGAAAACAGCCTTTATCCTTGCAAATGCCTTCTGATTTGGCTGATGGAACAAAAGGCCTTTATCTTTAATTTACCATGTTGTCGTCACATCCTGAGCTTTAAAGAAAGAGAAAACTAGGAAAGTTTATCGTTTGATACGCTCCTAGATGAGATGAGTAGTTCACACTAAACATGGAATGGATCGAGATTTACATGCATTTTTCCCATGGGATTTATTGGTCGAAAATTTGTCCAGCATCCCTTACCTTTCCAGTGAAACCCACCATTTACGACCGCCCATTGTTTCGTGTCTTTTCCTAAAATTACTACTCCAAAAAGCAAACTTTATAAATCATTTTGAGAATATTTAAAAAGGGCTGCACTTCACAAATGGACGTAAAAATCAGGGGATCGTAAATGACGGGTTTTGCTGCAGGATAAACAACTTCACTGATTCACTAACTTTTTGTTTTTTGTCTGTGAACAAACTGATCACTGGAGCAAAACAATTCCAGTCTAATGAATGACATGCATTTAGACTACCATTTTTTTTTTATGAAGGACAATAGTACAGAGTTCAACGAGAAAGAATTGGGCTGAACTTTTGATGCATTTATAATGGTATTGTTGACGTTTTGTTTGTGTTTTTTTTTGTTGAGATTTTGAGAATGGGAATATGTTTAGGATTCTATATATTTCGTGACTGGTCAAACTTCCACATGTCTTGATTTCTTCTGTCGTTGGCAATCCTGGAAAAGATAAAATTGCAAAATTACTGATATGTGGGATTGATGAAGGACTTTGTTTTGCAGTTTATGTCATGCAAAAAATGCCTTTTAAAATTTAGTATCGAAATTAAAACTACCAATTAGGATGCACAGAATTATGATTTGTGTCCAATAATCTTTCAATGCCTTGATTGTGGAGAAATGCGTCGATATGCTATGAAATGGAAGAGAGTCTTAGGGTTGTTTTCTAAATATTTACAAAAAGCCAGGTGCTTGTGCTACCACTAAAGGTCTGTTCACACGTAACGAAATTTAGCCTCTCACTGAAATTCTGCCCAAATAATTTTTGCACTGGGGAATAGAAAATAAGGCTGACTGGGTAACAGATCCATTTAGCCCAAAATTCTATGCAAGTGTGAACACCCTCTTCTGTTGCCATGCAACCAATATATTTTCAGACCAAACGGGCCAAATTTCGGTACGTGTGAACAATTCTTCCATTTGGTTGTCAATAATTTATCTTTAAATCTAAGCAAATACCAGTTGCTGCCACACTTCATTATCAGGGGCTTCGTTAAGGAATTTCAGCCACTTGTCAAGTGGACGAGTGACTTCAAATATCCACTTGTCCACACTGAAATCAACTCATCCACTTTGAAGGAATAAAAGTTCCAGTTTAAATATGGAGCAAAAAAGACTGATAGCAACTACACCTAAAAATGTAATACACATTTGTGTGGACAATTGGTTTCCAAAATCCACTTGTCCACGCTAATTTTAAGATGTTTGTGGACGAGTAAACAAGTGTTAACGAAATAGGACCAAAACATGAGCTACGTGAAAGTTTGTTTACACTGACAGATTGCTGCGGCCGAGACCGACACCGCCACAGCATGTGCGTTCACACTTGGTACTGGAAAATGAATAACCATTGCTTACTGATAAGTATGAACAGTTGGAATCAGTAAGTATGAACGCGGTACAAGGATATAACCTGTAATATTTTACATCATGTGATGAAATGAACTAGAGAAATGGAATGGACTATGGAGCAATGGTGTCCAGGGATCTTGATGTTGGGTTATGGACAAGGCAAAGCTTGATGGGATCCTTAAAAGGATGTAACCTGTAATTTTTTACATGTGATGACATGAACAACAGAAATGAAGGACTATGGAGCAATGGTGCCCAGGGATCTTGATGTTGGGCTATGGGGAAAAAGCCTAATGTGATCCCAAAATATGTTTGTTTATGCACAGATATATATTTCTGGTTTTGTAAGCCTCCGCAAATTGAAAATTTGCTGTATGGCTATGTAAACTCGTCAATTTGATCATGTGATTTTCAATGAAGAAACAAACTCATGTATTTAAAATGATTAAGGACTGGGAGTGATTTTCTCTTTTCTTGGAAGTATAGATTTGCCTCCCCCTTTTTATATTGCCTAATTGATGAACTCTTTTTAAGCTGACCCCTTCCCCCGAAAAAAGAACAGTTTCTACTTTAAAAGAAAATGTTTTACGTCACTCAATTTAAAGATGTTTTTGTTCACCCTTTCTGAATTAGTCGCAGGATGTTTTTGAAACGCCCTTTTCCCAATAACTCCCATATATTTTTGTGCATTATAACCCAAAGATACTGGTAATTATTTGCATGCATGTGTATCGAGTGAAACAAGGCACTTAGAAGGGGTAAAAATGTACAAAGAGGCAAAATCTATGCACTCCAGGAAAAGACCCCAGCGCATATATCATGATATGATTGTTCGGCCCAGTTCATACATAACGTTTGTGTTTGCGTCACCATGGTAACTTTAACGTTGACGAAAGCTTAAATGTTACGTGTGAATGGACCTTTAGAAATGAGCAAAACTGTATTATAAAACTTGTTTGATATGTTCCATTTAAGGAGTGTTTCGCGATGTATTAGTCACTTGTAAACACCGATGGCACTCATTTGAAATGAAACGGGGTGAGGCGGTTTTACAAGTGACTGCTGCACTCGTTGCTACTTTTGAACTGACGCTATTTTACCACTCTACTACTTACTGTAAAAACGTTTGAAACTGTTGCCTAGTTACCAATAAGTTAAGTTTATATTTACCCTAGAAAATGCTTCAAATGATCAAATCAATGAAACAGTCTGTTATGAGGCCAATTCACACTGAACGTCCGGGTTTACTGACAGAAGGATACAACGCATTTCTTTGGTATGAATTTAAGCTGTGTTTACACGTAACGTCTGCGTGTGCGTTTGGCGCAAAGTATGGTATCCACGATACCAAATGGGGGTGTTTACACATAATGTTTGCGTTTGCCTGAAACGCAGAGAATGGGTCTGGAACCCATTCTTTGCGTTTGCATCTGCATTTCCATTGACTCAATAGAAAACTTCACGTAAACGCACACGTAACGCAGACGTTACGTGTAAACAGAGCTTTACTATGATCGAAAGCGAACATTTTCTTTGATCTTTGCCACTATTCTCCATCAACAGCACGCCAAATTTATACTAAACCATCTGGGTGCGACGTCGCTTTTTTTTGCTCGCTTTCATTTAGTGTAAAGGAACCTTAAAACGGTAACCACGGACGCTTTGTGTGAATAAGCCCCAAACCTCTACTTAACCAGCAGGAAATTTAGAAGTTTCCGTGCACAAAACTTCTGCAAGTTTTTTGTAAGATATCCATCTTCTATCAAATACAGCCAAATTTCAGTATTTTTGTCTTGCTGGCGCATCCAGAATACATATCATACCGACCAAATTTTCTGAGGAAATGTGTATTTTTTTCATGGTTCAAAAAATGCTGATTCTGATTAAGCAGTTCTATAATATTTTTGTTAAAAACCATTTGAAAAATACTATTCCACCGATGATTGAGTCAAACCCACAGAATCTACTCGTTGCTTAGTTGCAAGTTGTACTATTTTCAAACATCCCTCCAAGCTGTACAGTACTTTTTACTCAACAAAAAATGCAAAAACGGGGTGCCGTGTAGTCTCCAAGTATTACTGATGGAATTAACTAGATTACAGTGGTGATGTAAAGATTTTCATCTGGGATAGAATTGCCTTCACTTTCAGTTTACCTTCATCCAGTATTTGCACATTTAAAATTGAAATCACGCCGAGCGAAAACGACATCGCTTCAAAATGATTTCTTTTACTCGAAATTAACACCAAAGCGAATTTTGATTGAAAACGGGTGCAGAAGCTATGCTAATTGCGAAATCGCTGTCGCTTACGCGTATCCCCAATGTGAATGCACCTTAAAATGTGAATACTTTTTGATTTGGTAAAGATAGAATTATTATGTTGCGAAGTAGATGTAAACTGCAATGTGTTTTTGCTCAACATACTGAATTGTCAAGATATTCAAATGTTATTTAAAAGGAAACAGGTGAGATTTTGTAGTTTCCACCAGAAAAAAATAGCACTATTAGGAGACTACATGGTGGCCAATCACTTTCGTTCCAAGATTATCAAAAGTTTGGCAGCAGAGACATTATAAAGAGTTCGTTACGAGAAAGAGAGAGAATGTACATGTCTATTTCCTGCTCCTCTGTTACAGTGGTGATTGAATGACCGTGCCAATATAAGCAATAGTAATAAAAACACATACAGCAGTATAAAACTAGTTACATAAATATATACATACAGGTCTGAATTGCTATCATGTGACATACCTATAATGTTTGAAGTCAGTTGAATAAAGTTGATTATTCATATGTCCTCATTTTGTTTTATTTGTTTCGGACTTTTTCCCTCCCAATAGTGCCAGGAAATGCAGGTGTGGAGTCTAGATTTCGTGTAATGCAGCAGAATATTTTTTGATTGTCTTTTACTCCACCAAATAATTTTGACCGCAAAAAAAATTGACCACCGAAAAAGATCAGAGTTTAACCACCAGGGAAAATATTTTCTCCAGTTTTGGGATTTGTCAGAGAATTTCGTCATAATTTTGTTCCACCTTCTATTAGGATATTAACTGCAATCTAAGCCTTAAGAGCTCATGTTTCCTTTTGATTACGGAATAAAGAAAGTTCTGCCTGAACGCAAGAAGCATAAAGCCTGCTGCGTAGCAAGTGCTCGTTCTGCTGTCCTATCTTGGGGGGTACCCCATCCCTGGCTGGGGGGGGGGGGGGGGGGGGGGGGGGGGGGGGGGGGGGGGAGGGGGGGGGGGGGGGGGGGAGGGGGGGGGGG
>JBCAUG010099843.1:0-45970 GCA_038406175.1 Haplosyllis leylae | reverse complement strand
TTTGGGGGTGCCCCATCCCTTGTTGGGGGGGGGGGGTGCCCCTCCCTGGCAGTACCCCCCCCCCCCCCCGTGTGAACTGACAAACAAACAAACTATTACCTTCCCCCATCCTTCGGATGCGGGCGGTAATAAGTGACAAAAATGTAGGTAATCCTGGGAAGGGTATTCGCACCATTTGATCTGGGCACTAGGGTGTCTGTACGTTTGTGGCCACTTGAAAATTTTACCACCAGCGTACTAAGTACGAGGAAAGGTAATCGAGTTTTTCACGATCAGCAAATCTGACAGAAATAAAATGCAAATTTTAAGAATTATTACAATTTAAAGGTAAGGATTATTTAATACATCCAGTCCTTGCCAGCTGGATCTGACAGAAATACTTATTGTGAAGAATCCGTGAAAAACTAGGTTTTCAGTCTGTTCACTGGGGATGGGGGCACAACCTAGCTTCTGGTTCCAGGTCCTTTCTGGGGGAAGGGGGTACCCCCTTGCCCTTGGTCTTAGGTCCTTTTGGGGGGGGGGAGGGGGTGTCTTTTATTCTTTTCCCCCCCCCCCCCCCCAGGAGAGCCAGACCTGCTACGCCATGGGTGGTAAGCAGGAGGACTTTCTTGTTTCCAATTTAATCGATTTTCAAAAATTCCAAAACCAAAATGTGTTTGAGGACATTCTGAGCAACTTTGATTTTTGGCGCCATCCTTCGGTTCTCTGTAGATTTTGGCTTGACCCAATACCGACCACAACACTCATTCCTTGTTACCCCACCCATAGACTGTCCGTAAAGAAGTTACACTTCATCAGATGCACACGTGCAAACAGTTTCCCTTGCGTCGAAAATCGTACAAGTGGATGCAAACTACAAAACATGGAAAAAAGCGGAGGGTGGTTACAAAGGGCGTGAATCAATGTTTACTCTTTACCAGACGTTAAAGCAAATTCCCAGAATTTGCCAAATACAATGTACCTTTTAAAGTTTTGAATTTTAATGCTTAATGAGAACAAAATACTCAAAAGTACTTTCTTTACTTTCTTAATTTGACAAGGTAACAAATTCCATATTGTTATATTACAATTTATTTAGTTTTTTTATATAAAATGATTCATTTAGGTGATGCATGGTGCACATCGTAACATTGATAAATACATGTCACAGTCTAATCAAGAATTTGAAAAACAAATGCATTCTTCAGGATCTTCCCTAATCGTTTTAATAAATACTCAATATAAAACATAATCCAATCATCGGCGTCATCGTTAACGTCAATGGAATGCACATGTAAATCAAATTGCGTTGTGATGTTGATTAAGGGCCCCTTCATACTGTATGACAGCGAATACTTGAAAGCGAATTTTTTCTCGTTTGCCGACATTTGACGTACATAACACCCAAAGGTTTGTTCATACTTTAGTTACCCTTGCCCTTCAAGATTTAAAGGTCTGCTCAACATGGTTATGCAACCTATTCTGCCAATCAAAAAGATCAAATGTACCTCCCGTCAACGTTGCAGTTACGGTGATGCAGTCGTTAGATGTGAACAGACCATAACAATTTGCTAATGGTACTGGGCACGCAAGGAAGGATCGATTCCATTGAGTCGTTTAACACACCGTTATGGCTTGTTCACACACACGGAGATGGATATGGGTACAGGGCCCTCTCCCGGAGGAAACCCTCCAGATTGGACATGGCTACAGTTGTACAATACATAAAGTTCACACTGCACAGAAAAGGGGACAGATCCCTGTCCCTGAATGGCTACTGTACCCATTTTCGGTACAGGGCCCCGTCCCCTGACAGAAGATCCCTGTATGTGAATGAACCTTAGTGTTACACAATGTGACGGCACGTGCGAAGAAGGCTTTAGTTGTGAAGTCCTATTTAGATTACCCACATTGCTTTCACAAGCCGTAAATGACGTAACACGGTTCTAAAATAGACCTGGGACACTTAATGACACGATACCCTTTACATCTTAGTGGGGTTTTACTTTCAAATCCGTCAACAACATTTCGAACAAATCATTTTCATTCACAAATTTTTGCAACATATACTAATTTTTTATGAAGGTTCCGGAGACAATAAAGGAATGAGGTATGAAACTTCCAGTTGATGGCAATATAATCAGTTGAGTTTTATTTACACCAGATCTATTGCGCATGCTCAGTTCAATCATCTGTCATGGGATTGAGACTGCGCATAAGTACACACGTAACATTAAAAGTGAATCATTTTAAGTTTACTCATCTACACACGCCGATCTAAATTTACACCTTTGATGCCACAAGAATACAATGATTTGACTTCCTAAACTTGGGGAAAATGTGAAAAATAGACGTGCACTTAGCAGTATTTCAATAGTTTGCAACCGACTTTTGATAACAGCTGTCATCCTTCCTCCTGATTATATATTTTTTTCTTCTTTGTGATCAACTTGGATGAGAAATATGAGAGGACAAAAGCTTTGCTGCAGCATTTTCACGTTTTTAAAACGTCAAATTCGAATTATGACAGGAGATATAATGCGTTTAATTTTTTAAAACCACGCAGTAACTACTTAGTAGTCTGCAACAATCTTTTCAGATAATTTTCCGCGTTTATATCGCCTTGAGTGTTGCAGTTATAAACTCTTTAGAATTATCAAAAACTACTCTTTTATGTACTGTGGAAGGACTTCCATCAAAATACAAGAAATGTCTGATTAACACAGTGCAGTAACCGATCCAGAAATCTCCATATGTGCGCGTGGGGATGCCAACATATCATTGAAATTGAGGATATTTTGGTCCGTCAGGGGAGGAGCGCCCCAAGATCCGCCCCTGTACTGTCGGCTTTCTTTGAAAAAAGTTCTCTTGGCGCCCCCTAGTGGCAGAATTCACAATCTACATTTTCCACATTAGTTAAATATTAACTAATTTCAAAGTAAGTACTGTGCACCAGCTTTAAATACAAGACCGTAACTCAAGGGTGACACATGTGTAAAATGATTATGTCGGTGTCATATCAAGCCAGGAACATGGCACTTTATAGATACATGTGCACACATAATCTAAAGGACATAAATGTACACAACTGCCATCAAAAATCTTGTCCGTTGCTTGATGATTTTAAACGAAGAAACAACTGTACAAAAGTTTAATATATTGTCTTTCTGTCTGTGTTGTTGCTTCTACTGCTGCTGCATGGTATAAGATCAAGAATTGACTGATGACGACACGTCCTGGGGTACGATCCCGTGCTGCTGCAACTGGGTTCGGAGGATGACGTTTTCCTGCTTGAGTTCCTCACATTGTTGTCGCAGCAACTCCACGTCGACTGAGAGTTTTTCCATGTCCTTCAAACTGTCAGCCATGCGCGCATTTGCTGTTCGGAGACCCTGGATGTATTCACATGCTTTGGCTAATATTCCCCCCTTGCTCTGTAATAGAGAAAAGGAAAAAAGTACAGGGCGTCCATCTATGATACAGGAAGTAAAGTTTGTGGGAAAAAAAAGAATTTTACATTCGGTCGATATCTGGACCATTGAATGTACACCAGACCTTCTTTCATCCGGTCACTCTTTTAAACAGTCAATTTTTAAGAACAAAATAATGGTTCCGGTGTATTTACAGATTTACCGGAATCAAAGAACTAATGAAAGTTAATGCGAATACACTATTTTTTTGTCTAGGAATTTACTTGCCCGTTTGAGCCGTTGCTTCGTATTTTACTACGTCTTTCGAAATTGCACTTTGTTCATACACCTCTTAGTTGAGTAAAAAATGTACTAAGTTTGAATTACAACGTAGTTTGTTAATAACACAATCAATGGCGGATCCAGGATTTTCCAGAGGGTCGGTCCTAATGGCAGGAGCGCTAACATATTATTTGACCAAATTTGCCACGAAAACTGCATGAAAATGAAACAAACAAGACAGTGCTTCCGCTAACATTCGAAGGTATACCGACCACGGCCCTCCATCCCTGTTCCTCATGTTACCTTATTGATCATTCCACCAGCCAAGGTGGGGTAGGGTCCCCCCCCCCCAATGGAGACACAAACAGAACTGAAACACCATCCATCGTACTACGTACGTGGTCGGTAATTACACAGAGAGGGGTCGGGCGTTCCTGAGCCCTCCTTTTGGATCCGCCAATGACAACCTCGGATATATTAAACGTGTCATTTACCAGCCAATTGTTTCCGATACGGCATCTATGATCCTAGAATTTACCCCCCACAAAATATTCATTACTTGTGACCGTTTTAAAGGGTGGGTGGGATTCTCAAAGCAGCTATGTTTACTCTTAACGTTTATGTTATACGTTTGTAAAGCGGAACTTCTATTTTTGGTCCATCCAAACTTGCATATAATTTACTTTTCAGGTGTGTGTGTGCACAAAGTGTACTAGGTCTCGTTTACAACTAGCAATTTGCTGTTAGGTCGACAATAAACTATCGGGCTACGGTAGCCAGGTGCTCGTTGTAACCATATTTGTAAGTGGGACCCAGTATAAAATTAAAGGCGCATTCACACTGTACGATTTGCGACTTCCATTTGTTTATGAGCTGAGTTGGGGCTGGTGATGCCGCAATCGTATTATGTGAATGGCCCTTAGTTGGTACTAAACCAATTTTTGTACACACTCAACTAAAGAAGTCAACTCGAATATCATTCTTGCACATTAATTGACCGAAAAGAGAAGTTCCACAATATAAATAGTTAATGTAAGAATAAAGAAGTGGCAGACTAACATTTGCATTTACCTGTCCCTGCTTCGTGTGATCCCCTTGGCAATCTGGGATTAACTTTGACAACTGCACGATCCAGCTGTTGATCTTGTCTCGCCTTCTCCTTTCAACTGAAAGAATCAAGAAAAGCACTGGATGATGTCAAGTATATGTCGTACGATAACGTATTTAATTTAATTGACCATAACCCGACAAAACTTTGAATTTTACACATTTCTTTGGGCAGTAACTAACAAAACTATGCAATTTCATTTAGTTTGAAACGACGCAGTAAAGGATACCTTCAAAAGGCATCGAATCATGCAAAACCTGAGACGTGATATTTTTAGGATCAATTCGTGATGAATCTGCAGCAATTGGTCTCCTTCCTATGCACGTGAAAGTACGAAACGTTTACCTTTATTGAAACGCCGCGTCGGGGAAACTATCACTGATAGGCAAGAGTAGCCACCAGCCTGCCCACCTACCTTCATTGTGTAAAACCTTTCTGCGCCCCTCCCTCGCGCATGGTTTAAACGTGTTAGGCTGGGTGACCGCGACCCCTGTCTTGGGTGCAATCTGCCTCGTTGCGTCTAACACCTCCTGGGGGCTCATCATGACGTAGAACTGGCCTGAAACAATAAACTTTCCCATGATATCAACGGGGTATGGCTTACCTTCATTATGCGTCGCCCGGCGTCTTCCATCACGTGACCCTGTACTTTTTGCAGGTGGAGTTTGCGGTGATGTCACCAGTTGAGTTGTTCGTGGCGCCAGCTGGCGTTGGGGGTCTATGACGTCCTGAGGCGACATCATGACGTAAAACTGACCTGCAAGAAACAGAAAAGCGCCATCTAGACATCAAACGAGTTACTAAATAAACTGATCATGGACAATACAACAGCACAAAAATTAAATAAAAAACTCCCACTGTTAGTAAAACTGCTCAGGATAAGTACTTCAACGAGTAACATTTCACATGTTGGCGAAAAAAGAATTTCAATTCCTGATGTGTATGATTACAGACAATGGTCCGATAATTTTATAGTTATTGTTCTTGGTTATCCGAAAGAAAATCAAAATTTAGACTAGAACAGTGGATTTCACTAGAACAGTTTTTCTGAACATTTCTGCTCATTTTTTTTAGAAAACGTAATTTAAGCTTTTTTCACACAAAAGGAAATTTAGCCCGACAGTTAATACTGATATTCCCACCGATATTATTTTGTATTACAGAACAGAATTTGGATACAAATGGATCCGTCACCCATTTAGCACGAAATTCTATTCTCTGGTGCAAAATAATATCGCTGAGGATATCGGTGACGGGCTAAAATTTCATGACGTGTGAACAGGCCTTAACACGAGAAAGTGGAACATAAACGTTGAAACAAAACTGTAGGATGTTTACAGGTGCGTTAGTAAATGTGCTCTGAAAGACGAAATATGAGTGTTAGTGACATGTACAAAACATTAAAGACTTACCATAGGAACTATACATGAAGTGAGGCACCCGAATATCATGAATTGATTACGTAAGCTATTTATAAACCAAAGCAACATTGAATGAATTAATTGCTGATAGCATACTACTGGCTCTTTCTTTTTTTGTTGAATCGACGATTTCGAGTGGAGAAATTCTCTGAAATTTTCCGATTTATTGAGCACAATTCAATTCATTCTTTGATTTGCTACATTGTGTGAATGTTCAGCTTGACTTTGTGTTTGAGGTAGCGTTTGAGTTACGCGAATGTGATGAATGACAAATCAGCACTTTTACCAAAGACAATACTGGGTATTTACAAAATGTCAGAAAAGTGATGATTTAGCAATCATCACTGTTGATATTCTTGGTGCCAAAAATGTCAAGAGTGATGATGGCTAAATCATCACTTTTCTGACAAGCGGAAAGTGATGAATTGTCATTTGTCATATTCGCATAACTCAAACGCTACCTCAAACGCAAACACAAACTCAAACCGAAAATATCCACGCAACATTTGAATTCCTGCTGATGACAACCAACTGAACCCTGGCCTCAGTTTTATGGCAAAAAGGTAATTTCGCCAAATTGGGTGAGATAGGTGCCTCACTTGTACCCCTGTAATAGTCATGCATTTCAAATCTGAGAATAAATTACTTGATAGTACCTTCCCCTTCCCCACATTCAAACATGAAGCCTGTGAACAGTGAACATTCAAAACTCTGGTATCAAGCACGACTTCATAATATTTCCCAAATTTGAAGATAAAAACCTTGGGGACACGGGGGAGGGGGGGGGTGGGGGCTAAAACACCAAAACAATATTTTGAATTGCTATTGAAATTATGCGAAACAGTTACTGGTCTTTAAATTTGTGAACAAACTACAAAGGAGGATAATGGATTTTTTCGAAAAAAATCTTATTGTCTGAAAGAATAACCAAATTCCCCTTACCTCCAGACGTTGCTATTTGTGCGATATTTGTTCCATCTGTGGTGGCTATTCCCTCTCCTCCCACCGTGGCAGGTACGTAGGTGAAGCGTGCTTCCCCACCTGCGAGCGTCTCCGGGGTGGGACTACTGCCATTGCTGAATGGACTCTGTATTACCGCCTAAAATGATTGAAAAATACTTTTTTTGACTCCAAAACCCGTGGACGCTTTAATTTTTCTTACGTCAAAAAGTTCTTTGACACTTCAGGTGATATTTCAGAAATATATTTTACTGCAGTTAAATTCTATCGAGATATACGATATGCAATTTCTAGTCCGGCTTTAAGCCTTGTTCACACGTAACGACACCGAATTAATTTTTAAATTGGCCCGATATTCTGCCCAATAAAGTTTAGCATTGTGTCAATGATGATGGTGACTTTGACAGGCAGAATGGGTCTGGAACCTATTTAGATCGAATTTCGGCCCGATCTATTGGGACAATGTTAAACCTTTATCAGTGTCTGTGTCTGTGTCGCTACGTGTGAATGAGGCATTAGTCTGCCCTTGCACGTGTAATACCATATCACGGGCTCAACGTAATCTGAAAACATTAGACAGCGACGCTTTTGTTACCTTGAGAGTTTCATGTTGCTATTGATACTTAAACTTTTCTGTTTAATTTTAGTTTTACAGTTTGAAGCTAAAGGAAACGTTTTTCTGAAAATCGATTTTTTTCTGAGCCGGGAGACTCAAAACCAATCTGTGGTTAAGAATTATACATTGGACAATCGTAACCATACGTTTTGATTTTCACCTTTCAAGATTTTTAAAAAAGCCATTCACAACAAAGTAGCGTGAACGGTAGTAGGTTTGTAAATTATTAAATAGATATATTTACAAATATGTACATAAGGTAAGTATTGGTTAAACATTGCAATCAGCAAAAACACTCAACACAAGAGTAAACCGAGATTGTAACATAAATTTCCAGTTCGAATATTGCTTAAAAAGGAATGATAAAACATAGAAATTAGTAAAGTACATACATGTATGTACAGTTTTAGCCTTTAAATAGTCAAACAGAAAGATTCCAACAAATGGCAAATAAAAACAACAAGGCTATTACCAATACACGTTTTTTTTTTTACAGCAAAGAAGACTTCCACTCTCGTAAAAATTTCCATTACACAGGAACATCTGATTTTGTTTTTAAAAATTGAGTTCCATAAATCCTCGAGTGGAAACCCGAAACAACATTCCACAATAACATTAGCACAGTTTGAAACAGAATTATTGGTTAAAAGAAAAATAAAAGACTAATTCAAGAACAGAAATCAGCCAGACATTGTTAAAAACTTCATCAAGATTTAGAAGTATTGAAATTGCTGCTGTGCAGATTTTCTACGTAAATCTATTTGACGCTGAACACTGCCTCATCTTATGGGAAAATAAAGGCATCATACAGTCGTGGCGGATCTGGGAGAGGGGGAGACCAAGGGACGCCCGCTCCCGGGCCAAAAAAACGGTCAAACGGTTAGCACTCCCTGGAAAATCTCCCATCCGCCACTCTACGTTGTCAATCATCTGGGTCAAGAGGAAGACAAGTGCCACGTGGATGTTTAGTCAGGAGAATTTTCTTGAGGAGTATGAACCACACATTGCCACTGGCTTGCACTAAGAGAGCGCGTGGTGCGCTACGAATTGCATCGCATCGTATTCACCAAAGTGTTGGATGAATTTTTTTTCTGTCGGAAGTTAAAATTGTAAATAGCCGTATGTAACCTGTATTCGTTTGGCAGTATATTAATTATAAACTTCAGGCAGTGGATGTTGGGAATCTGGCTGATTTGCTGTTTGATTAGTGCGACATCTAGTGACAACTAACTTGTGCAACATGCGCGCCTGGAGTGGCGGATTGGAAGGGATTGTGCGTGATCACCTGTTGGGGCTCTCCACCGTCCTGTGGCGCTACCTGTACTACGCGATATGTCACCTGACCTGGAAAAAAATACGTTAAATATTATGTGAACAGTTATAAACGTTCCACACTTTGCTCTATTTACTGAGGAACGTAAGTATATTGAAGATAATAATTGCTTAGCTACTGACAGCAATAGGTCCAGAGGGAGGTTGGGTTTGCAAAGAATGTACTTGTGACAGTAGTGGATCCATGGTGGCGGTGAGGCATGTCCTCTGTCAGTTTAAACATAGCCGCCAAAGGCCAATCAACCCTAACCGGGAGTGGGGGGGGGGGGGTTTCCACCCAATCCTGGCCAGGTGGGGGTCTCCTTCCTGTCCGGCCCTTCCTGGGGAAGGGGAGGGTGTCGCTACCACCAGGTACCTGATCCTTCTTTCCAAAAGGAGGGGGCCCTCCTGCCTGCTGCCTGTCCTGGTGGATTATGGAAAAGGGACCCCCCCCCCCTTCCGCGTAATATTCGTACAACTGGTCAGTAATAAAAAGGTGTACACCGAAAGCTGACCCATTCACCCCAGTCCTGGATCCGCTATTAAATATACCCGATCTCAGTGATCGAATTTTATAAACTGTACTGCTGAAAAAAGCCCTACATTGGAAGACTCTTGAGTGAAGGGATGTATCCGAGGAATCTAACTGTAATAGAGAATGGACGTACCTGAGGGATCCAACTGTAATAGCGAATGGACGTACCTGAGGGATCCAACTGTAATAGCGAATGGACGTACCTGAGGGATCCAACTGTATGGTTGCGGGTTGAATAGCACTCGCGATAGCCGCTGACTGGTCGTCTGCCGAGTCTTCCAAATCAGCTGCAAATAAAACAACCAATTTAACTGTACATGTTGAATAATATGCGCAGATTGCGGGCTATGGCGTAATCACACCTGCTAATAAACGTACCGAAAGAAATATGCTAGATCCCACAGATGAGGGCAGGATTGTCGGTTGTACCACCTTCACAAGAAATGGGTGAACCTTTTTGCAAACGCACTCGCATGAGATGTACCTTTATGATCGCAAGTGTGAATAGGCCTTTGATGGAAGGAGCAGCGATAAACGAAGGATAGAAGCTGCTATTGCAATCCCACATTAAAAGCTACTTTCTATTTACATTCAGAGATCTGGATTCCGATTCTGATCCCGATTTCGATCCCATTTCCGTATTGTGCAGTTGGGATTTGATTCCGAATGTGACTTCAAGAATTGTACATATCCAGCCATTTGGTTTGCAATCTAAATCGGAATTGGGATCCAGATATATCAACGTAAATGAGCCATTACGAGAGACGTTTCGGTAAAATTGACAATACACAGTACACACCACCAACATCACAGAGGCACCAAATATCCTCTCCACAAGCGTACACATCTTGTACAGGTTGAGGTAGAACTTGTGTGGTGAATATTGGTAATTCCATTAATTTAATTTAAATTCAAATTTATTTACAAGTAACTTTTCACGCGGACAGCCATGTGGACTAGATCTCCTTTGATGTAAAGTGGAATGACGAAAATTGTGTTACATCTGACAGACTTCTTACCGCACTTATTCGAAGAAGAAAGTCCTCCTACGTGAACGCAAGAGGCATACCGCCCGCCGCGTAGCAAGTCTGCTGTTCTCTCTGGGGATGGGGGGGGGGTACCTCAACCTGTCCTGACTGTGGGGGTACCCAACCTGACCTGGCTGGGGAGTGGGGGGTACTCCATCACATGGTACCCCCTTCCCCATCCTGACCTGGCCAGGGAGGGTACCTCCACCTGACCTGGGGTACCCCCCAAAAGGACATGGGACCAGTGGAAGTATTATGGGATGGAAATGGGGCAAACCCCCCCCCCCCCACGCTGTGTGGACAGGCAGTTGCCCGTGAAAACATTACCTTCCCGTCGTACTACGTACGCGGGCGGTAATAACAAATACAGGGGTTCTCCAAAGAGAAGAATTTCCATTGACGAAAGGATATTAGTTCAAACATATTTAAACTTAAATTTACACCTTATCTTGCTGACGTTTTTTTCCCTTCTTCGAAATTTTATTGCAAAAAATATAATATGTAAGTTTTAGCACGTATGACCAACATTGGTCATCCTCCGGAGTCTTACCACTGGGGGTTAAATTCAAGTATGTACGGTATGAGTTAAATTTCACTGCATACCACATACCCTTGTAATTTGCATTTTACAACCGCTTTACCCAAATAAACGTAACATAATATCATCAATCAAATGCACTCAACGACCGGTTTCTATGCACTAAATTACAGTGTATCTGTTACGTGGATCTTTTTAACCTTTTCATTATCACCGCACAAAGGCGGGGTCCAATGCAATAAAGGAAATGCTGCTATACAATTGATATAATATGTGTATTTAGAACGTCTATTACCATCTTGTACGAGGTGAGCTACATCTTCCGAGGCGTTCGATTCTGTCCCCTTGTCCTGCCTACAAGTAGAAATAACAAAACAAACATGAATAGGTAAAAGTACATTGGAATACCCTTTTAAAGGTTACTGCATTGGGCGACTGCTTCCTTTGTACAGTCAAAACTTTTTGTGTTTTGTCCACAGACTTATGGCTTATTCACACTGGCTTATCCTGTGACCGGAACCAGGACAGGGACAGGGACCAGCACAATAGCAAACAATGGGGTCCCGATTCCTGTGTAATGTGAAATGTTCTGCATTATATCATACAACCCATTTTTTCCGGTCCCAGTCTCAGTGTTCCGGAAACAGACAGTGTGAATAGACCGCTAAACAGGACGAATATGAGGGACCGCAGGAATCTATTTCTGTGTTTTTTGTACCATTATTAATTTGGTACTCTATTGAACCGCCAGCCCGTTTCCATAGTTACATTTCTTTCAACAAATTGGTGGCCGCTCAAAGGACGTCCTACTGCACACGTAACTCGGAAGACTGAATGTTGCGATGGACCTCCTGCTTGGAACTGGCGATCATTGGAAACGTTCCATGAACTCTGCATGTGGGGTACATTGCACTAAAATCAGCAGTGCGACAGAAAAACAACTCTAGAACTGGCCCGACCTGGCTTCATAAACGACCTGTCTCCTTAAGGTTTGTTCACACTCACTCTGGATCTGCGTCTGCTTCAACATATTCTCCATGTCAAGCGAACAGAGCATAAGAGGATGCCTTAAGGCCTATTTACACCAAGCGAAAGCGAAAAAAATCAAAGAACAATAAAAATAGCTCAGAGAATAAGCGACAAACATCAACGAACTGTTTCGCTTTCTCTTTCGCTCGGTGTGAACAGGTCCTTAGACGCAATAGTGAAAAACAACCCAAAACTACTTCAATAAAATGCAATCATATACGGTACATTAGAGAGTCTAGAAATGTCCTTTTCATACTTCCCGCTCATAGTTCCAGCAAAAAATACTCGAAGCTCTTTGGTTCTAGGCAGATGTTTGAGTTCTTGATGTGAGTTGGGAACTACTACCAGAACAATTAAACTTATGTGTAATTTCTAGTTGTTTGGGTCGCGTGAATACAACGTACATGTATCATAAATGGTATTCTTCACAAGAGAAAATTTTTTTTCTTTTGCTGTTATGACGAAAGCCAAAATGAGCACAAGCTGACATAAGAATTGGATTCACTAAACTATTCAAAACCGCTGCGAAAAAAACTTCATGTGCAATGTAGTAAATCTTCCGTATAAACACTTTCCATTACACAAGTTTCCCGTGATAAAAGCTGAATAAAAACTTTGCCAAATATATTCATCATGTGACTTGGTTAACCATAAAGCACCCCTGTATGATCTCCCCCAGGGGACACAATGTAGGAACAAAAATGTGACATTGTGTAAAATCTTTTCCAAGAATTTTCTCGTGATTGTTTTGTCTTCTTTTTGAACTGAAAATACTACATCTTTTGCTGCGAAGTATGACAGGTTTTCTACTTGACTTTTTCTGTGCAAGTGCAAATACATGAAGTATTACATTAGTCTGATGAGAATCGTGCAAAATGCCAATAAATAACGAAACAGGATCTGTTGCGGTAAGAAGGGGTTCCACTTTTTTCCTTTCACAAAATTCTCTAGACTTATCCAGTATTTTCCCTAACTTTTTTCCAGGCCTCAAAAATATAATGCATTAAAATATTACTTTTCTGCAAAATGCTAACTGGTCCTTTTTTCTCAACGTAGAATTAATCTTCCAATAAAACTGCCTGAAAACTACTTTTTTATACATTTTATATCTAATTTTCCCTGACTTACTAACAATTCCCCGACTTTTCACCGACAGCGACTGGAAAAAGTTCTCTCATTTTTCCAGCATTTCCAGTACTAGTGGTAAACCTGAATAAAACCCGCCTTGTTCGGGCACTTTTAGTTGTGGTAAATAATGGCCGCAAATCATCAGTGGTGTCACAATGCAGTGCGTTGACAGCTCAGCCAGTGCAGAATCTATGAATTCATCTCAACTGCTCATTCCGCACGGGTAACAACAACAAATTCAACTTGCCCACATGAAAATTAACCTGCCAAGGTTAAATTTACCACACAGCAAAACTTCAAAATTGATGGCAAGTGTGAAAATGTTTGTATTTCTGATATTTTTCTCAGATTTCTACTTGTCCATCTGGGAAGTAAGCTGGAAGCAAAATTTACTGGTGCTAACAACAGGAAACAGGACCAAAGCCTTTGGCAAAGGCAGGACCAGGGGGTACCCCCCTCCCTGTGAATAGACAAACAAACTGAAAATATTACCTACCCGTCGTACTTCGTGCGTGGGCGGTAATAATCAGCTGTAGCACACTAGGACATGTAAACGAGCAGCTCCTGTCACATTCTCTTACTTGTGCACGGACACAATACATGTAGATTGTCTTCGATTAAATTTCCCCAGATAAAATTTCTCAGACCGTGCTTACGAAACCATGCTGCATGCATCCCACACAGAGTACGAGTAGTGTCCGCCGGTGGATACGACTAGTTTTTAAGCGATTTGAATACATGCGAATGCACTACATATAAAGGTTTTTTCTTTTCACAACCAGCACTTGTATTTTTGTAGTGGTCTTCATTTGCAGTGCTGGACTGACATACGGTTTGGCCACAGATGGTTTTTCACTGCCATTGGAGAAACTATTTGTTCTTCCTAAAATAAAACATATCCCCATTTTTCGACAGATTTGTGTTTTGGGCTGAATTTCATCAAGAATCTGACCAAGTTGAGCCCAGCATTTACAGAATTTTTTTTGGACTAGATTTACCCTTCATAAAAATCAATATCTTCGCAACGAAATCAATATAGATCTATTTAGGCTTACTTACTTATGTCCGGAATTATCAAATGTACGAAAAATATTGCTTACAAATGGAGGTTTTCCGAAAAAAAAAACGTTTGTGAATGTCATTCCTCAGTGCTGATATAGCACATTCTCCCATATTTGCGCACACCAGAACAAATCTGGTTCCTAAAACTGATCTGTTTATGAGTGCATGCAACCTTAGTGGGTCATAGGTGATCATAACAAACTCAGACTGATCATGATGAAGATCAAGCCATAAAAACTGAGCCGCGAACTTTGTTGCCTGTCAACCATCTTTCCTCTTCAATGACACACAACGCCCTATTTTCAAAAACTCTCTGAATTTCCCTAATTTTCTACTTCCGAACTTAAATTAAACTTACCCTGCTCCAAACCCTGGATCTACCATAGAATTTACTTCGTCCATGCTTTCAATTCCTCGCCGAAATTCACTATTTTGATCACATGGGCTGGAGTTGTTGGTCACCTGACGAAAACGAAAATGGCGGATTGCTTCCTTGCACTTGGAGTGACGTCATGGCTATTAAAACCTAGCATGAAAATATTCAGTCAATTTTTTGTTTTATTTTCTTTGGAAATATTTTAAAAGATAATCGTCACATCATTAATTCAAGAATTCGCAATCTATCTTAAGTCAGCCTTGAAGAGCGAAACTAATGTTTTCTGTTTTGAGTCTGAAATCTGCATTTTTCCAAAAACCGCACAAGGCTTGAAGCAGACTTATAAATTATTAAGTAATTTACTATAATTTTTATTTGCACTTATTTCATCAAATTTAATTATATCTGAAGTAGATCCAGATAATCTTTTATGAAGTGACCACTCTCAGTTAACCCTTTAGGAGCTTAAGAGTTTCTCCCTGATAACACTTAGCACATTGACGTCTCAAGACACCACTTTGAAAAGTGAGCAGTTTCAACTTGATGTCTTAGGATGCCCATTTAATCATATACACTTACAGACATGTGACATTTACTGAAAATCTTTCAAAATCAAAATTTCTAAATTCAAAACTTTCGCTTTGTTTCTTTGATCAAATCTGCTATTTTAGTTACAACCAAATTTTAGTGCCAACCAGTATTACAATTAGCCATGCTTGTGAGGACAATACAATGTTTTTGGTGTGTCTTTTAGGACAGTTTGATTGGGTGTCTGAGTATGCCTAAAGCTCATAAATGGTTAAAATGGTCTTTTCATTCACTTGATACATCCAGTCCCATTCTGCAAAATTGTATGTCATTCTCCAGCAAAATAGTAAAATTATTTTTAAAATATGATTTACAGAAAGAAAGCATCACTCTAATGAGAAAAAGATCCAAATTCCAAGTTTTTTTTTAGAATCTTGAACAATGCCTATTTAAACTATTTAGACTCTATTTGGACAATCATCATTTGAAGGAAATAAATAGTCACTGGCAACAACTTTAAAATTTTAAAAGATATATTTCGCTCCAAAAATATTCAAAGTTAGTTTTCAAGGGAATCATATGGAACTGAGCAGGGTGCCGTGTTGGATTCAATTTTCTTGAAAATTCAGAAAATTTAAAGCCTTGTGAAGAACCTGCTTCTTTATTTCAAAAACTGAGAAATTCTATTTTCAAACCTGGAGAAATTGTCAACATTATGCATAAATTTACAATTCCTTCATGTTTTACATGAGGAACTCTCAGTTTTTGAGAATCGGATAACTTGAGAGATACAAAAGGAAGTGCAAAACTCCAAACAAAGATGTTAAACTTTTTCAATCTTCCTGAACTTGGTACTCCAAGAAAAGTTCCAAAATTCTTACTCATGATATCTGCCTATGAGAATTTTTGAAAATATTTCCAGGTATGTAATATGTCATGTTTGTGGAAAAAATCCTTTGATTTTCAAATTGAGGCTTATTTCTGTTCATCTCAGTAGAGAGATAGCTATGTGGAGATAATTTAATATACTTGTTGGAAATACTGAAGCTTATTTCTAAATATTTAGAAATTCCTATGTTAGCAATCATAATGTCTTAATTCACATTCTCTATCAAATTTAAAAGAATAATTGATCAAAAGCATCAGGTTTCTAAAAAATAAAAAAAGTTATTGTTGTTCATAAAAACGAAATATTGCTCTCAATTGAACTAGGGTTTATAGAACCTTTTACGCAAGCGCACTAGAATACATCCGCCATATCATCTGCGAAGTCAAATTTACCAATATGTTGGATTTGTTTACGATTTTCAGCAAAGGAGGGATTGTTCTCTGGTATTTTCAGGGTACAAGTCAAACCTTCACATCTTCAGTTAACGCTCTGATCAAAAGCGTAATCCTCCAGGTAACACTTTTGAAAATATCAGCAAATGTATGTGAAATGAGTAAGGGACATGGTTTGCAGTTTCACCATGTTCACAACAAAAAAATGCCTTTCACAGCTGTCAATTAATATTAATCTTGACATGATATCTTCTCGTTTGCCAAGTATTTAAACGATCAACGGTAGATTGATAAGTTATCGGTGACCCGCCAGACTAAATTCAATGGTTGTTTTATGTCAGAAACTTGTCACTAAAAATAGAAATGTCCACATCACAGTTGCTCACATGTTGACTAACGGAATTGTGGTTCAAATATCTGATTTGTTGTAAATAGAGGAAGTTTTAGATGACGAAAACACACTCGAGGGACCAATTTCCCAATGTTATGGTGTGTTTACACTGGTCGAGACAGATGCCGTGACCAAGACCGATAAGATTGTTACATAGTGGTGTCACACTGTGTAGAACTGTACTCACTGCACAGAGACAGAAACAGACGCCGAGAAAGATACCGATGCTATTTGGTACTGAACCAATTCCATCTGTCTGGGTCTCGGTTCGGTCAGTGTAAACACACCATCATTGTGGAATCGCCACCTTTACTCCTTTGTAATTTACACCTTTGTAATTGTCTCCATCATTTTGTTTTCCATTTGTAGGAACGGGGAGGTAGCAATGCTTTTAACCACGAAACATTGACACTAAAATACAAATTAGACAATGAGTTTGAATTGATTTTTGTGGTAAGTAAACGCAGGTGTGTAACATTGAGCCACACCCATCTTTTTCGAAGCACATATGAAAGAACAAAGTCAAAAAGATTCTTGCTTTCTGCGTATTGGTGATTATCTTGCGATGTGAAGACTTGCGTAGCAACTAGTTACAGCTGTCATAAAAGTACAGTTACGTTCTTTCTTTTGCAAACGTGTGTGTGTATGTGTGTGTTTTTGCCATATAATATTTTTTAAAATGACATTTTAAACTTCGTTTACACTTTCCGTCAACTTCACCCATTTTTGTACCTTTTAAAAATTGAGTCATATGGTACTGTTTACAAGAAAAAGAGGAGCCTTTAAAGTGATCTAAAATAGAGTTACCACAAAGCAAGAATCATAGTGTGCGCAATACCCAATCCTTAGGATCTGTTTACACATACCGTCTCTGTGTCCATCTCTCTTGCCGTCTGTATCAAAGTTTAATGATGACAGACACTTGAGTCGCTGCACCCATTCTGTGTACCACATTGTCAGCAATGCAACTTGAACGGAGACGTATTCGGAAACGGTTGTGCAAACAGGCCTTTAATGTTACCCATTTCTGATAACCTTCCTACTATCTTCTGTACAAAGTACAATCTAGAAAATTGTTAGTTGTGAATGTCTTATGGCTTATTTATACTGCACGGGTGCTAATACATGGTACAGAAATGTTCACACTTGTCCAAGACAGGGAAAGGAACCAGAGCCCATTGTTTCCTATTGTGCTAGTCCAGTTCCCTGTACCTGTCCCGGTCCTGTTCCGGCGCAGTGTGCATAAGCCAATACTGTGTCATTCCAGAGATTTCAAGCTAGGAATCTGTTCCTATTGTTCGCCAAATGATCCCTTCAAAAGTGAAATGAAAATATCTTGTTGTTTTCACCCCAGTAATGTATTCTGTGTTGTTTTCAGGTCGCGTATCAAAAGATTTTACAGTTGTCTTACATAGACAAGTTTCTGAGTGATATTCAGATGGAATTTAGAGACAAATATAAAGATGATCTTCAGCAGGGAAAAATTGCAAGAGACTTTACGGACTTTGATTCGGATTTCAATCGTATTTTAAGAGAAACAGAAATTGCCTTTAAACAACAAGCCAAAATGCCCAAGTAAGTGGAGAACGAAGTTAAATATTATTGTTTTCTACACATTGTTAACAAATCCAGTGTGATAAGTCGATCAGAGAAAACAGCAGCACCTGACATTGTTAACAGCATCACTTGAGGCTTTCATATTCTGTTCATGTATTCCACTTAAATGGATAGTGGCAATATGAGTATAAATTTTGAGGATCATTATTCTTTTAAGTGTTTTGTATTATGTAACACAATTTCTTCCTTATGTTGCTTCAGGCAAATGAAAACTTTTGAAGAGTCAATGAAATCCCAGAAAACTGTGGCATCAATGATAGAAAACAAAAAAGAAGATCCCAAAAGTAACAAAAAGAAAGGAAAAGGAGGTATGCTATCAAGTTTATTCTTGGAGTGGGTGGTGTCTTGTTTCTATTGCATCATATAACGAAAAGAAATCGCTTGCCGGAGTAAAGGTGTTAAATTGTCTTCTGGTATAAAGAACAATGTTAACAAGCATAAGCTCCAACGTCAAAATAGTTTCACTTGGCAAGTATGATACATGATATGACGTTACTGTTAAAGAAATGATTAAGTGTCTTGAATTTAACGCTACTTGACATCGTCAAAGGTGAAGTACCATAAAACACAAGATATGTAACGTTTTTACATATTTTGGTTTTTCGCAGGGAAACAACAAGACACTAAAGCGCAGGAAAGTGCAAAAAACAAGAAGAATGAGAGTGCGCCAACAAAAACAGCAGCGACCAACGGGAGCTTGGACGAAGACACTATCATGCAGAACAGGGCTAAAATGTTCGCCAAGATGAACAAGAAGCCCAAAGCGCCCCCTGTGGAACAGTAAGTATGTCTCATTAATTAAGCACAATGGAAAACAGGAAATGCCCCATTGTAAATGGGTACCTACAACTTCTGGAAATCAGGGCACATTGGAATGCATTTTTCCAGTCAGGTAAAAGGAAATTGGGCATTTTTTTCAAAAATCAGGGAATTTTGATGAAACAATATTTGTTTATATTTTGATGATACGGTATATTTGGATGGTCAAAAGGGGGAGGATTATTACTGAGTGTGTAGGTCCAAGATACATTTATTCTTAACTGCAGAATGATGTTTTATCATGCTTAACTTCTGTATGTGTGCCTTTTGTTAACACACACTGGGTAGTAAGTGGGGCCATTTCAAAAAAAAAAAAATTATTCAAATGTGTCCGAATAAAGCTAGAAAATTCTGAAAAAATCAGGGAAAAGACATCGAATTCCATCAGGGAAATAATGTAGGTACCATGCATTTAGGTACATGTATTTATTCGTCTATGTGGTCACCTTAATTATGCCGATTAATGACGTTTGTTTAGCGAATAATTTGTGACGCCTTTGAATTTTGTGAGAGATCACCCAAAAGGAATTAATAGATTGTAGACTGGCTACAAAATAACCAGAGTAGGCTGCACTGTGACTTTGCACTTTCCCATTAAAAAGAAAATGCATTGATTTTTATACTACAGAAAAAGTCGTGAAGCGCCCAAGAAACGAGTCAAACAGGCAACCAAATGGAACCTTGGAGGAACAACAAAGGACATGAAGACGCTGGATTACAGTGGTAGCCATGGAGACAGCGCTGCCGTTAATGGAGATTCTGAGGAACCAACCGAACTAGAGGTATATGATAATTAATCGACATATAAGAAATGCTCAAATGTTCACGGCACCTGTACTCCGGGTACCGGTTTTTTTTAAAGTGCAGACAACAGTTTATTTCGCAAAAGCCATGCTGATAAAACTATGAATATGTGTGCATGGGCCTCGTAGAGTAACGTTAAATGACAGAGACTTCATCAGTTAAATGAAATCCGAAGAAGACAGACGAAAACAAAGATGGAATAAGGTTCTGATTTGAAAGTGCTGTTACAATCATTTAGAATGAACCAGGGATAAAAACGATACGTGTCGAAACGAAATTTAGCCCATTACCAATATTTCCACCTATTTTATGTTGCATTCACTGTTTGTGATGGTTTTGTAGCAAGCCTGTGTGGGTCAGATGAAGGGAGGACTACGTGATCTGGAAGAGAAGACTGATGAGGGAAGCGATTACGAGGAGGAAGAGGAGCAAACCGTCAAGACCACTCAGAAAAAGAGGTGATTGGAATGCTATTACACGAAAAAGAGAAGGAAAAAAAAGAAAGACTAGGGAGCATGCGTGTGGATTTGTTGAAGTACTGGTCAGTTATTGGGAATGCTTCAAACGGTTTTGAGACTCCGAACAAGCAAATGGTTATGTCAACTATCAAAATTAATTCGAGTTTGTAAATATGTAAATTATCAAAAATTGTACGAAAGCAAGTTATACTCTTTGACTGCACAAACGGCATCCAACAAAGAAACGTCTCCGATTAATTTGTTCACAAACATGAGTTCAAACTTGTGGGTTATTTTGTCAGTGGCGGATTCGGATTTCTGAGCGGACTGAAATCCCTTGTTGGATCTAAGACTTTGGTGAAAGCTGACATCGAACCAGTCCTCACCAAGATGAGAGACCATCTTATCAGTAAGTTCCATAGATCCTTATCATTCCATACACAGTAAAGCAGCGTTCACATATTTATATCGATAAAAATTAGGTTTCATCGCAACAGATTAATGTCTTCACACTCAGTAATTTAGATCCGTTATATTGTCCATTTATGCCCTTCCAGACTACATCTTACTTGCTGCCACTTTCCAGTAAAATTCATAATTTCTGGTGGAGAGTTTCCTGTACTTTCCAACACTGTGCATTTCTTGATTGTCTTTTTGACGTGATACCAGGAAAAACCAAAATTAAGAAGATAAGAAATGGAATATCAAAAAAGCATGAAATTGATAATGTCACTTCTCTCGAAAAGTTATTTGTTATATTGATAAAATTGAACTGGAATGTTACACAATATACCAACCAGTTCCAGATACTGATAAAATAATATGAAATATGTACTGGTTATAGGCAAGAATGTAGCTCAGGATATTGCTGAAAAACTGTGCGATTCTGTGGCGTCCAAATTGGAAGGAAAAGTTCTTGGAACTTTCACCAGTAAGTATTGATCCACCCACTGACTGTATTCAGAGATCAAATTGAGAATTTCTTACATTGGTACCTTCTTTCTAAGTCATCATTTTAGTCTGATAATTCTTTGTGGATACTTGTAATTAAGTCATTTATTTAATATTTCCCAGCCGTAACATCTACTGTTCGCAACACGCTACAAGAGGCATGTGTCCAGATTTTGGCTCCAAAACGCCGCATTGACATCCTGCGTGACGCAATGGACGCTAAGCACAACCGTCGACCATACGTCATCACTTTCTGTGGTGTCAATGGCGTCGGGAAATCGACCAATCTTGCAAAGGTAGGGCCTGACATCATTCTATCATTTTAGTCTTTTTACCGACCGCGTACGTAGTACAAGAGGAGGTAATATTTTCACAGGTGTTTGTCAGTCCACAGGGGAGGGGGGATACCCCAAACCATACACATAGCCAGGGGTCTGTCAAGGGGGATCTGTCCAAGGGGGGTACCCAGTCCCACTGCCGGGGGGGGTGGGGGTAACCACCCTCCCTCCCCCGGCTGAGATGGGGTACCCCTCCCCAGGATAGGGCAGCAGAGCGAGCACTTGCTACGCCACGTCGGTATGCCGCTTGCGTTCACACAGGAGGACTTTCTTGTTGGTTTTAATTTTATTGTCCTTCAGTTGTGATTACCATAACAGTGTTCACGAGAGACGTTGTAGCGAATAGTTCCAGACATTGACCAAGAAAAAAGATATTATGAAAATGGGTACTTGCCTTTCAGATTGCATTCTGGCTGATAGAAAATGGGCTGCGTGTACTAATTGCAGCCTGTGATACATTCCGAGCTGGCGCCGTGGAGCAGTTGCGCACGCACATGCGTAAACTAAACACTCTTCACCCTGCCGAGTCGCACAATGGCGTCACCATGGTGCAGCTGTACGAAAAAGGCTACGGAAAAGACGCTGCAGGAATCGCAATGGAGGCCATTAACAACGGTATGTGGCATACAGATCAAATTAAGCTCCGTTTACACCTTCCGTCACCGTCACAGTGCCGGTCACCGTCAAAGTTTACATCCCGTCAAACAGTCCGTCACCATTGGCACAATGATAAACGTTGATAGGGACGGACACAGTTACGGTATGGGAAGGTGTAAACAGGGCCTTATAATGTACACTGCGGAAAATAGTTCTATTTTATTGTTTTCTTTTCTCTTAGAAAAATATGTCGGAAAACAAACCGTCATTGAATATCCATCTCAAATGACGTGCATTATTTTCATTCTTATCTTTTGTCAACTGCGAATTATTTGCAGCTCGTGACATGAAGTTGGATGTGGTGCTGGTGGATACAGCCGGACGTATGCAGGACAACGAACCACTGATGAGAGCTCTAGCTAAGGTAACGATCAAGTCACTCTCCACCTCTGGGTTCACTGACATTGGAGATTTGCGGTTGCAACCGGGACCCACTGATCTCTATAACCGCTTTGTACCATTAAAATTCATTAAAGCATGGTTCGCACGTAACGAAATTTAGCCCGATAAAAAAAAGGGTTCATGCTTTCCTATAGTGCTGTTCAGACATGACGTTCAATGTATTTTGACGTCATGTATGAACACCGCCACTGGATGCTGTGCAACCCATTTTTCATCGGGGTCTGAATTTCGTTACATGTGGGCCAGCCCAAATTGTGGAACAGGGAATAAATTTGAATATTGCTCATGTTTATTGTCATTTGTTCAGTTTGTATTGAGTAAAATTGTTACTATGAAATACAATTGTGAATTCTCGATTGATATCAAGTCTTATCTTCGGAATTTCAGTTAATCAAAGTGAACCAGCCAGATCTGGTTCTGTTCGTCGGCGAAGCTCTGGTGGGAAATGACGCAATCGATCAGCTGACCAAATTCAACCAATCAATCGCCGACCACTCCAACATGGAGAACCCGCGTCTGATTGACGGCATTGTGCTCACCAAATTTGACACCATTGATGACAAGGTAAGTTAGTTTACCACGCCTAATTAGTGGTGAGATTGCGTTGTATACGTATATGTCAGATTTACGCAAATCACACGAGAGGGAAAGGAATATGATTTCCTGATGAAGGAATATGAATTGGACGATATGGTGTCCTAACATAAAAGATGATGTTGAAACACAGAAGAGTTGTCAGTGTATTTGGGACTGTGTTGCGTCGTCGGACTGCTTTGCTTGCTTGCTGCATTTGGGATGGGTTTTGCGACTGTTTCTTTAATGCCCAAAGAAGTGCTCTGCTTGCAGACGCAGATGCACTGTTAAATTCACCACCACTCTATCAGTTTTTTGACGACGACATAGAAACTTAATGTAAAAAGGTCCTAAACAGTTTTCGTGTTTACCATTCAGGTTGGAGCGGCTGTATCAATGACGTACACCACAGGCCAGCCAATCGTATTCGTCGGCACTGGGCAGACGTACACTGACCTGAAGAACCTGAACGCCAAAGCCGTCGTCAACGCACTCCTCAAGTGAACGACGCCGTCAACAACGCCGACTGTCGTCATAACGCCTAGGTACTTCACCAGGCTGAGCAAGTAACAATAGTGCTTCTTTTTATCACAAACACTATTCGGGGTAACAACACAACCACCTGTATGTAGAATATTCAAGGGCCAATTCTTAATCCGAAATTGAAGGAAGAAAAAAAAATATCTCAGAAAATGTTTCTTACATAGTAAAAGTGGCGCACTAACCTCCAAATACAATCCAAAGTTCTATCTGAAAAAATAAACCATACTGAATGTCACTGAGCAAGGCTGGCCAAATTGAACGAGGAGCCTCAGAAATTTAGATTCTAAATTTTATTTGGTTCTTCAGCAAGATATTTATGTGATGTAAATATATGCCTTTTGTGTGCATTTCTGGGTGATAAACTAACTTGAATAATGGTGGTCAAATTTCAGTAAATGAATAGCATTTCTACGGAGCATAATAATATTAACTAAATTGTACATGTACTTGATGATGTGAACTTGAAATATGTATCACTGTTAATATTGAGGGAATATTCCCACCGTGTCCAGAAAATGTGGAAAAGCAATGCGAGAAAATGAAATACCGTAAATGTCGTGAATAGAGCGCACGCGCACAAGACCAACTTTTTGCACTGTGCGTTATTTGAGAACATCACAAAAAACATTTCCACAATAGGAAGTAAGTAAGACTTTATTAGTAGCACAGTACAGATTCTCTGGTTGAGCCTGATGAGCAAAAAGTTCTGTAAATTTACTGTGGAAAAAGTCTGTACATGTAGTTGTGTTCGAAAAAGGGGGTGCGTGGTAAAAACGGAGGGCGCTCTATTCACGACATTTACGGTATTGGAAAAAGAATTATGGTACTTAAATAAGACTGAAGTTGGCGTTTTCCACAGCATAAACATTGAGAAATTGTTAATTAAATAAAGAATCTGGGAATTTGCCTGCAATAGGTATTGATTAAAAATGTTAATAAATGTGCGATTTACATACATTACAATGCTCTTACCTCTTATGGAAAAAGTAGACGTACTAATTGTTTAAGCATGTGGCTGTTAATGACAGGGGAGCTAGAATGCAGGGGCTTACTAGGACATGTTCTACTGTACCAGTGCCTAACTTATGCTGGTCGGGTTTAGTAACCCACAATATTCCTGGAAAAAGATCATAAATTTTAGTAAAACAAAATGGTTGTCAGAAATTATAGTTTCGATTGGGCCAGTAAGATGAAAATCAACTTGTCCGGAAGCAAAATTCACTTGTCAGAAATGAGCGGATGAGTGTTAAGATATCCACTTCTGTACTTCGTACATGAAATAGACTTAAGAATATACGATCAGAGCCGCGTGTATTCATTATTACGGATCTGTGTGTTATGATTATTTAATGTTATTTAAATTAGATAGCAATAACTAATGTTAAATGCTATCGCTAATTGTTGTTAAGTTTCCAGCTTTTTACAGAATAAATATCTTGAATACAGTACAATAATGTAAACGTGTATGTACATAATTTGTGTCTGCATTTCTGTTATGGTGCAGGGTAATTGTGTTTTCTGTTCACACAGAACGGATCGAAAGGGAAGGCATTTCCAGTTGAAATGGGTATTTTTCAAATAAAATTGCCGTATGTTTTTGGGAGTCTATCAAATAATAACCTGTATTCTCCGGAAAATGTTTTATTGGTGTTAAAGGCTCGGTTTAAGGACTGTTTACACATTCCGATCCCGTATCCGACCCCGTCACCTTCAAGTTTTATAATTGTGCCAATGGTGACGACCAGAATGGGTTCCACACCCATTCTGCCCGTCAGATGGCCCGTCACCATTGGCACAATTATAAAACTTGATGGGGACGGGGTCAGAGACTGGATCGGAATGTGTAAACACACCTTTGCACGTACCGTTAATGTGACCGTTTTTGTACCATTTAAAAGTTCAGTTCTGGGGTGCTGTGTACACAACGTTAAAAATATCGAGAAAGGCCTCGCTCACAAAAATGGTGACTGACGGTGCATGTAAACGAAACCTTAATGTTGCCAGACCGTTCTAATTCTCTTGTATGTACCCTCCCATTAGTACTTCAAACATTCCCACTCGTTTTCCCAGAATATCTGTTCATTATTGATTCTCGTACAACAAATAACCCCTGTTGTTATGTCACGAAATGACTTTTTTTTTGCGAAAATGGAAAGTTTGTTTGATTTGGTTTACTGCAGTTAACGAATTAGGTAAAATGATGATAAATCACAATAAGTTGATGTTTTCAATGTTTATCTTGAGAATTTCAAGGACAGAATGATGAAATATTGAAATATTGTTCACAGAGCAGAGCATGACCCTTTATAATGGCCATCATACAGGCGATTACCTCTTATAATAAAATTTTACGGGCTATCGCGAAGTTGAATTTCTACTTTGTACTGCATTAAATATTCTAATTTAATCACAAATTTTTTCAATTGATACACTGGGTCCCGCTTACATCGAGTTTGGTTACAACGAGTACTCGGCTGTAACAAGCAAATTTTGCTGGTGCAGAGATTCATGTAATTGCAATCAATGTTATCAAATTCGGTGGTATCAAGTACCTCTACAACGAGCTAATTTCTGTGAATGTAACTGCTCTCGTTACAAGCAGGACCCAGGGTAAAACGAGCATAGTTGTCTTGTCCTAGTCATAATGTATTATGGTGCATTTACACTTACAGTGACCGATACCGAGACCGATAGGTTCTATGGAATTGCACACAGAGAGAGTGTTCATACTGCAGAGACAGATAACACAGAACCCCATTGAGTTCTGTATACTTGTTATCGGTCTCAGTCTCGGTCACTGTCAGTGTATATGAACCATTAGTTAAGACCAATGTGGAGTTGATAGTCAAAAATAATGCATTCGAAGCGTCAGGCTGAAAATCGTTGTTTTCGGTAATCAACGACATAGAGCTTTTTAACACAGAGAAACATATCATATATGACTCCCGTTGTGCGATATTTATTTCTTAGTTTTCGGGTAAGAAAACTTCATTATTAATCTTACACTTGACCAGTTGTGAAACCCACCATAATAATTTTTAGACAAAGTACATGGAATTCAAGCACTATTTGTTAATTATTAAATTTTATGACTATTGCCAATGGTTGGCTGTAATATTTCTATGCAGAAATATGCCCAAAGGAAAAATGAAAATAGTGAGCCTGAATGATAGGTTTATCTGTGTTTTTTACTTTATTAAATCGTGTTCTTTTTCAAGAAAAAACCATTTAAAACTACAAAAAAGTAAAGTGTCTTAAATGTCTTCATATTATTCAAAGTTTTGTGTGATGTTAATGTTGACCTCATTAAATAGTTTTCATTCTCAAGACAAACCATTTAAAACTACAAAAAGTAAAGTATTTAATCCATTTTCATTGCTTTGGTAACCTCGTTATATAATGTTTTAATACACTTTGCCAATGTAATTTACAAGAAACCTAAGAAACAGATAGCGTTGTTGATATTTTCAAGATCTAAATACAATGTTAAAAATTTATGAAATAGAATTTGGCAATAAATGTTACTCGGAAGAGTATTCTTTATTCCGGCTTGATTGATGACTGCCTAGAGTTACCTGAGCGGTTAATTGGTACCATACCTGAACAATGCCACACCTGAATGTTTAAAGTGCAAAAACTGTCACTTTGCCTAAATGGTGGTTTCCAGTGATGTACTGAACCTCCATCCGAATGTTGCAAGTGTAAAATGGTCACCATTCCTGGATGTTGGTTACTGGTGGTTCAAGGGATGCGTGGATGTACAAATGCATGACACCTGAAAGTTGGTAACTAATGGTGGTGGGGACCCAGGCCTGAAGGTTTCCAAATGCCTAATTTATGTTTTTCTGCCCAAAAAACCTTGAACGTTGATTACCAGCGGGGAAGGAACTCTACCATTTCAGTACAATTTCCCTCTTATGAAGTGTTGCTGTTTATTTGAATTAAGTTCGGTCATTCTTGGATCGGACGAAAAAACAAAAAGTTATGATTGATAACACTCTTAGTTTAACAGGTAGAGATGTAGCCTGTAACCCAGAAATAATGGCTAACACGAAAGTCCTCGTGCGAGAACGCAAGAGGCATACCGGCTGCCATGTAGCAAGTGCTCGCTCTGCTGTGCTATGCCGGAGGGGGGGTACCCCAACCCTAACTAGGGGTACCAAACCCTAACCAGGGTGGGGGTACCCAACCCTAGCCAGGGGGAGTACCCCAACCTGACCTAGCTAGGGGTACCAAATCCCTAACTGGAGGAAGGATACCTATCCCTGACCAGGGGTACCCCAATCTGACCTGGCTGGGGGTACCCCCAACCCTAACTGGGGAGGGTACCCCAACCCTGGCCAGGGGGTACCCCATCTGGGGGAGTGCCCCAACCTGACCTGGCTGGGGGAAGTACCCCAACCTGACATGGCTGGGGGGTACCCCATCCCTGGCCTGGGGGATACCCCAACCATGACTGGTGGAGGGTACCCCATCCAGGGGGGTACAACAACCTGACCTGGCTGGAGGGTACCCCAACCTGACCTGACTGGGGGAGGGTACCCACTCCCTGTCTGGGGTACCCCACTCCTGACCAAGGGGTACCCAATCCCTGGCCAGGGGGAGTACCCTATCTTGGCCAGGAGGTACCCCATCCCATGCCAGGGAGGGAGTACCCCAGCCTGACGTGGCTGGGGGGGGGACCCATCCCTGGTCAGGGGGAGTACTCCAACCTGACCTGGCTGGGGGTACCCCATCCCTGACTGGGGGAGAGTACCCACTCCCTGTCTGGGGGGTACCCCAACCCTGACCAGGGGGGTACCCCATCCTGGCCCCAGGGTACCCCCCGTGAACAGACACACACACCTGTGAAAACATTACCTTCCCGTCGTACTACGTACGCGGGGGGCGGTAAAAAGAAGTTGAAAGCAATTTGTGGGAGAAGTCTACATATTGAATTTCTATGATATAAGATTTCTAAAAAAAATTTATTTACATGAAAAAGAGACTTCTAACAAGACTGGGGTGTCGCACCCCATTTTGACAAAATCAGTACTTCTATTATCTACAAAAAAACTACTGCTTTGTGGACTAAAAGGGAATACTAAGACGAAAAGTGTTTTAAATGTTTTCGTATTCTTTGAAGAACTGCAAAAACAATTCCAGGTTAAGCCAGTACCTTAGCATTAAATTGGAACTTAATGGAACAGGAAAGAAATGAATGCCGAGATTTACTTGAATTTCTGATGTCTTTCTTAGCAAAAAGAGGGAGTTAATTGATTGATAAGCATTTTGTACTAGACAGAGAATAGTTTATCTTTTGTTATTCCCGTTCAGTTTAATTCTTCGAACTCAATCACGTTGCCTGTCCTAGAGCACACAACTATAGTCCTCAATAAGCAGTTCAGAAAGGCAAGTGGCTTGTTAATTTCTTTTCCTTTCGAACAAGGCAAAAATAATTACTCGCGACAAGGTTTCATTAAGATAAGAGGGAAAGTCAATTATATCTATACAATAGTGTTTCTGCAAAATGGTTTCTTTTTATTACAGTCTTGATATTAGATTAATTAGATCAATTTGTGAAATCGAAATTTGGCACACTTCGATAGCGGGCATTGAACCCTGAATGGTTGTTTTCTTATTGGCTTCATTGGTCTGTTTTCCTCCCCGTTTTCATTGAGAGACCTGATTTTCTGTTGGCTGTTGCGTCACATAGAAAAGCTGTTTTTTACGATAAGATTTCCGAACGTGTTCCAGTGGCAGTTCAAACTGTGTGCGCATTGGACTCTTCAGCCTCTTTGTGGACTATAATTTTGTTGACTAGATTTCCCTAATGATTTGTTTTTTTGCTTTTTGAAATTTTGTATATTTGTTTTTTTCTTTCTAGCTTGTTGCTTATTTTTCTCAAAATAGCATAATTTAGTGCCATATCACGTCTAGTTTCTTACAACTAAACATTAAAAACAATCTGTACTTCATCATCACTGAAGGGTTCACCAAATCAACCTCAGACACTGATTTGCTTTACTTAGTTGAAAAAAAATTTAATAACACCAGATTTTGGCTTGAAATGTTTTGTTAAGCTGAGAGAGAAAAATGTAGATGTACATAATTTTGACTTATTAGTTTGATACCATCTCAAATCTTAGAATTCAAAAGAAGTCCTAAGAAACAAAACTTATTTCACACCAAAAATGAGTGATTCCCAAAGTAAAGATTAAGATGAAAAAGAAGCAGAGGTAGATAAATATGAAAAAAATGACATTGTTTCGTTGACCATTCGCATTGCTGGCTCGATGTCATGGCAGCATTCTGTGTAAACAAATTCCAACCAATGACTGCAGTTTAAAGTGGGCCTACTTATCACAAAACTGCCAAGGCATATTCCTAGAATGTTATGAGCAGTTAGGCACAGGAAGATTGCCCTTCCCAACCCCGATTGTAACCGATCCTCTAGACTTTTAGATTTCTTTACATTTACATTCATTTACCAGATTCTGCCAAAATTTCATATGATGAACAAGTAAATTTTGAGCACGAGTTCACATGACCTGCGGTCTACCGCGCGTTGACAGCATATTTGAATCAATGTGATTTTTAACTGCAACAAGAGATAGAACTTTGAAAAAAAAAAATTTCGATACTGAATTTACTTAACGTATTTCATTTGTTTGTCATTCTTTTTCTCCAATGTGTTTTGACAGAACATTCACAATTCTCTACCGATAAACACTCGAGTTTGTGTTGAAGATTTCAAACAATTATTACCGCCCGCGTACGTAGTACGACGACGGGATGGTAATAGTTTCAGTTTGTCTGTCTGTCCACCGGGGCGTGGGGGGGGGGGGTACTCAGCCTAACTTGTACCGGAGGGGGGGGGGTACTCAGTCGGGGAATGTAGGCAAATACTGATCTTTACAAGCAACCATCATAGAACTTTTCCTGAAAGCCTTCACTGAATTCAGTGACAAAAATATTTGTGATTAAATGAAGTACTCGAGCCTCTAAACTCTCGTTTAAGAGACCAAGATGTTACCACAGTGCCAGCAAGACACGGGCAACAGAGAAAATCTTTAAAGTGACTCCGATTCATGTTTGAGTGATTTATCAAATTCCCTACTCCATTTAGTAAGAACTGCAATGACTCTCTTCCCTTGCATTCTTTTAGGAGATAGGTCCTAGATATCTCACACAAATAGATCTACTGAAAAGTTACATGAAAAGAACTTAAATCGGCTGTTGTAGACAAATGCCAACTCTCTATTAATTTGAATTGGAATGTATGAACCTTAACAGAACCTGCATCCTGGTTTACAATGAAAATGTTTGAGCATATTATGGGTCTATTGATCGGAGGGAGGCTCACACATATTATTAGAGATGTTAATGAAAAGTAAAACACTATGAGCCTTACAATCTCAAATTATCATGGCATCAGTTGACATTTTATAATTTTGGCTCAACCTGAAGTTACTTCTTTGTGTAATAGTAGTATAAGAGATGATAAAAGAACTATCGTGCTACCTTAATGCAAACAGCCTTGAAAAATGACAAAGCCAGTACCACCTTCAAAGATATCAACACAGAATGAAGATATCGCATTGAAGGATGCATCAAATAGTCATAAAGTTGAGATGAAATATGTTTTGTGTAATAAATTCTACAGTAATTTGTCAGTCTTCAGATGAAATTTGCAGCTATAATATTTTAGTAAAGCTCATTGTTTCCTCAATACCTTCTGTAATAATTGGGATATGTGCACCTGTGCATCTGCATAAAGTCAAAACAAGTCTGCTTTCTTTTACTAAAATTAGTCTACAACAGGTTACACATCAAAATAACCTATTGTCAGACTAGGTGGTGATTTCGCAATTAAGTGAACTTTGTTAGCTAATTACTCAGAGACATCGCCACTTCCTGGTATTTAGTAAAAGGGAATTACGCAAAAGACATAAAACAACAACCTCTGGAGGATTCTCTTTTCGTCTTGGAACCGCCACCCCAGAAGTATTTCTGACAACAACGGACCCCTAACGGTTTGTTTCAAACGACGTTGCTTTCCCTGGGAGCGTGTGAACAAATCAAACAGTTACTGGTGCAGCTTTAGCATCGTAACTTCGGGACTTTCGAACGGGATTATTTGTGAGTTTCTCGCCTACTATGGGAGCACCAAACGATGTTGCAACCTGAAACAAATTTTTCAATCAAACAAAAGTAACTAAATTTCATAAACAACATCGCAATGAATTCGACTACGGAAATGGAGGACGTTGATAAATTCAATCAAACAGATTTCTTTAACATTTATAACAAGACTACAAACACTGAAATTTCAAAAATATTAACAACATCTGAAAACGATTCAGCAAAACCATTATGGTTTCAAATTATGGACATTTTAGCTTTATTTCTTTTATCATGCGGCTTCCTGGCCAATTCGGGTACAATTTATATCTTAAGTGGCGGAAGTAAACTTTTTACGCCAGCTGTGAGAATATTGTTACGACATCAAGCTGGGATTGATGCCTTCTGCAGTGTCTGCGCTATTATACTTATTGTTCAGCCACCATTCTGGTTAACAGGTAAGAGGCAGATTCTTTTTTTAGTCATTTCAGGTCAGCCGAGTCATTTTTGTGGGATGGTTAGTACGCCTGTTTTGAACTTCTATTGACGTTTGACCCAGGTTTCAAAGCCAGCGTGCAACCCTTGCTTGTGTGTTGTTACCTACATGATCTTCAAATTAAACTCTGGTGTAACACCTACTGGCCCTCCAACAACCAGTTATGGCTTATTCACACTGCCCGGGAACATGACAGGGAGAGGTACATGGAATGGGATCAAGGGCATTGCCTAATGCATTGTACAGAAATGTGCTGGTCTAGTTCCCTGTATCTGTTCCGGTCCCATTCCCCTGCAGCATAAATAAGTCATTACACACACTGGTGTAGAGTATCCAATTCTGACTGAACATGTGGTGATCACTCAATTTTGGGTTTGAGTTTACAATGGTGGTCCATGAGAAATAGATATTTCCAAACATGGGGCAAAATTAAGGCCATTTGTCTTAAAAATGATGTTGAAGAATAATACTTCATAGTGGATAGATCAGAATCACGTTTTAGTTTTTACGGTATATCTGGAGATAGCTAATCGAATCAGTAGTAGTCATTGGAAGAACCTACAGATAGATTCTTTTGGCACCACTGGCATTTTTAACACATGATTGATTTGACAAATTAATTGTCAACTTGGATTTAAAATGGAAAAGTGAAGAAGCTAAATCTTCATTCATATGATATTTCAACAAAAAGGAACCAAATAAATAATGCATATTATTTTACAGGTTGGGCACATTGGTTTGATACTATTATCTGTCATCTGTGGCATGCGCAATTTATCTACTGGTCAGCTATGTTTATATCCATCTGGAATCTGATGTTCGTTGCCGTTGAAAGGTTTGAAAAATTTTAATTAATTAAAGATAAATTAAAGGTTAGAATGTATTTGCCTGTTTGTATTGTTCTGTGAGAAAAAGAACAGGGAGTGGTCCAAACCCGATATTGTTTTGTTGCTCGTTGGGCACAAAATTGGGAATTAGAAAAACTGGGAAACTGGATTGAATGTATTTATTGAATTTTAGCAGCACAAAAATGTCAACATTTTCAACTTTGTACCTTTTGGAAAACTCCACTGTACAAGCTGCAGACGATGTTTAGTGGCGAATCCGTCCACCCTCATTGGGGGTTAGACAACAGTTCTAAATGAAAACCTTTACAGTTCTAATCTGCTACATGGTCTAGAATATGATTTTCAATTAACAAGCTTCACTTGGCTGAGGTTAAGACCCTTCATAGACATTACTGCATTTTGAAATTGTATGACAAAGTTCATATGCTTAGATTTCTTTTCTTTTTTACTAGAATGAAATGACAGATAAAAGAAATCGGTAATAGAATTTTGATTTAAAAATGTAATTGGGGTGGCAAACTAAATCATATTAGTTTAAAGATAAAAGTTTAACGAAAAGATGTTTTTCCTTCTTTATAAATTAAAGATCAAACAGATTGTCGACCTTTACATAAAGAAGGAAAGGTTTGAAACTGTTACTATAGAAAAGTACTTAAATTTTAAAAGAACCAATAAATTCATAAAGGTGAAAAACCTGCAAAAACCTCATAAAATTAATCCCTAAACTCTTATCTGTAACATCGAAACCAGTCAAAGACGGCTTTAAAAATGTCTTAACATTTGAAGCAGTTCCTAATATTTCTGTTGAAATTCTATTGTGCATTTATTTGTTTTGCACCAGAACCATAGAGCTTTCAAGTATGATATAGTTTTGAATTTAGTTTGAATTTAGTTTTTCTTAAATGACTTTCACTCAATTAAATGAATCGTGACAAAGTCCAAAAGCGTAATGGTTACCAAGAATTCTTTTTTCCAGTCATAGTTATTAGATGAATTAGTAAAATTGAAGACTTTAGCGCTGTGTCTGGTTTGGTACCTATTCAGTGTGGTTCGTGGACCTACCCAGAGACAGTAAAGAAACTTGGCTGGCTTTACTATAGATCGAAGTTTCACGAATGTAGGATGCCAGTGATTTTTTCCTTTTCCTTTCATAAACAAACAGGTGGGACCCAATAGAAATACTTTATTCCAGACACAACTTTCTTTGCGTGACCACATATGGCCTCATGTGGAGCTCTTTGGTGAAATGTTAACACACGATAGCTCTTCTCATAACCTAAATGTCCTCAGAATGAATCATCATATAAAAGCTAGTAATGTGCCCCCTCTGCGTGTAGCCATATCAATATATTTTTGACTTTGTTATTACCGCCCGCGTACGTAGTACGACGGGAAAGGCAATGTTTTCACAGGCGTGAGTCTGTGTGTCCACGGGGTGGGGGGGGGGGGGTACCCAGGCCAGGTCCACTACCAGCCAGGGGGGTACCCTAGGTGGAGGGGGGGGGCAGTACCTGAGGTTGGACCCAAGGCGGGGGGGTGCCTGAGCCAGGTCTGGCCAGGGGGGGGGTGACTGGCTGACATGGGGTACCCCCTGGCTGAGATGGGGTACCCCCCCCCAGGACTCAGTCAAAATAATTTAAGCAAAACACTGTTATGGAACTTGTTTGCTCGCAGAAGTATCCTTTTTTTGGAAGTGATAGGGTGATGGTGTTTAGTCACGAAGCCTTCCTTGCAGTAAAATACTCTTTTTATTTGAAATATAGCTTCAAAAATCTTAATGGCAATGTAAGAAAGGGAAATTTTTGTGAAAACTTTTTGTAGAAACGTTTTGTTGCATCTTCCGTTCGTGTCGCTATCTTGTAGCAAACTTTAGTTTTAAGTTAATACCAGTTCAATATAAATTCATAATTGACAGCTTATCTATCAGGAGACGAAGTATATAGGGACAAGAAATTCGTCCAAAATTGAATCAAAGTTCTGATAATTTTTCCTGTCTAACAGGAACTCAAGGAACGGTGTCAGACTGAATCACAGAACAACTCTGCATTTGGTTTTGTGAATAGTGCCGCAGTAAATAAAAACTTACAGGATGCATGGTTGGCAGGAACCTTCGAGCAAAAGAAAAAAAGCACCGAGTTTATCCTTATGAAGATGTATTCTGTAGAATTTTATGGAATTCTAAAGAATGTTGTAAATTACTGAACTCGCATGATCCCGATTTCTTATTAGCAATGTCTTTGAAAAATAACAATCCTGCTGTCTCATGCCCTCAGACATACAGTTCAGGAATTTCCCTTCAAAAGGATTCAAGACTTCGGCTAAAGTATTAACAAACAAAATCGTTTCTTTTCTAGATATATTGCAGTATGTCATCCTTTCAAACATGCTCTGATAAAAAATTCGCATGTTAGAAAGTGTATATTGGGCCTTTATATTATGAACATCTTTCTCCATTGGGGTTACATCCAAGTTCACATGGACGGAGACAAATGCACACTTGGCTTTTGGATTCAAGGTACGTATGTAATATGCCAACAGAGGAATTCTGAAGTGTGAAATTGATGTACACAGATGTATATAGGTCTAGTGTAGACTAATTTGGGGACTTGCTAGAATTAATCACAATTTTTAGACTTTATATCAAATCACCCTGAATAAAGTTCAGAAGATCCCTGTAATTTTCAGGAGATCAGAAAATACCTTTTGCCTTGTCCAATTGTCATCTGTGAGAAATAACTCAGGAAGCATAAATGAACAGAGAATACACGTCTCAAAATGATATTGCACAATTATATTTTATATTAGGGAGAGCCAACCTAAATTGAAATTTTAGGGATACTCCTGATATTTGCAAATCTCAAGTCCACATAGTTAAGACCCACTTCCTGATGGAAAATCTGTGAGATCAGATCCATTCTTAGATATTGGAAAGTGTCAGTCAGAATTTTCACTCCAAAGCACAACTTAGAGATTTTGGCTTGAACGAAAACCATTCCAAAACTATTTACAGACCAGTCAGAACTCAGTGTACTTCTGTCAGGGTGTTTATCTACTTTTATGAGCTGATATTCTTAGATACACAGTGGTGAGGAATGAACATTGGAAAAATTGGAAAATTCTGAAAATTTGAATTTAAATAAAGGTGCAAATAACAATTCTTTCATGACCATCATGGATTCATCATTTGACAGTCATTTTAATTGGTGGTTCATTAGAGCTACCTATATAGTGTCGGAAGATTTTCTCTCTTGTTTTAGAGGGTGGTGGCACACTTAGGTGAGCTTGTGTGCAGCTTCCATATCAGGTGCTAACATATTGAGGTGGTCATAAAGTTAGAACAATCAGTCTTGCAGTGAGTTGTAAATTGCTCAAGTTAAGATCCGGCTGTCTCTGACAGTCAACAGAACCCAACAATTCTATGCCAGCCATTTCTAGAATGTGAAGCTGTAAATTACTAAACGCTTCAGTCTATCTCCCTTTGATTCTCAAAAATACCAAAAATTCTAGTGATAACACATCTTTCACTGTCCACATCGGCAGTAAAGAATACTCACAAAATGGCCATAAATTCTGAGGTATTGATCCTACAGTAAACTCTCGCAAGTTTGGGTGTACCTGTCTAACAGAATAAAAGATTCTATGTCAGGTATTCCATTTGCTCATCATAAAGCGGTAAACCACCACAAAAACTGCAGTCAGTCTCAGACAGGTGCCACAAGCATTCAGCAGAAGACAAGGGTGTTCAGAACGTTATGATTAAGATAAAGGCCAAGAAAGTGTCCATTATTGGCAAATAATGGCTGAGGCTATTTTGTCAATAATGGACACTTTCAAGGCCCTTATCTAATGTAAACCACATGCTGGGTCAAGTCACCACGTGTAAAAGTGTTCTTTACGAGTGAATAAATGCACAGTTTTAACAATAGATCTTGACCCAGATGTGGTTTACTCTAACAGATATGTATGTACTTGAAGTGAAAGTAGTTGTTTTAAAAAATAGCTCAATTAACCAAATTGAGTTACATTCCTGGAACCTCTATTTTTTGTCTAGGTAAAACTTAGCGCAATCATTTCACTTTGAAGCCCTTTGAAAGCGAATTTGAAGCATTTTAATGTCAAAGTTCCACAAATTTAACAGACACTCATTAACAATTATTTAAGGAAAATTTTATCTGGGGTCAATAACCTCACGTTTAAATCGTTAATCTCAAAGTTTCTTCTTTTGTCATTCCCCCACACACTTTTGTCAAATTACCAACAAATCCGAAATCATTAACCAGATAACATTTTATTTTGGTGCAGGTGAAGTTGGCGAGAAAATGTTCAAATCTTTCGTGGTAATGGCATTTCTTCTTTATTACGCCATTCCCGTTTTTACGTTTGTCATCTGCTATGGAATGATAATATTTACGATGAAACGGAGGCAGAATCAAGACGAAATAGGGACTCACAGTCGACTGATTGATTCAGCGACAAAACAGTTAATCAAGACGGCCATAACTGTCACAGGTAAAAATCCGTTGTAAATTATTTTATTTTTTTAAATGAAGAGATTTATGAATATGATTAGTTGATACACAGATTTGATCAAATCTGCCAGTCGCTATTGGGATCCATTTACATTCGCACACAAGCACAGAAAAGAAGCGACCCGAGTTCTTTCCTTGGCCAGGTCTACAAATATTTTGTTAACTTTATTGTTGAATTCATTCACTTTGATGAGAATTATGAGAAAACGCTATCGTGATTGATTTCTTACGATTCAGATCTGAATTTAAGCTTAGCCTAAAGTTTTAGTTCCCAGTGAAAATGCCAGATCGGACAGATTTGCTTTTCGTAAAAATTAGAATGCAACTGGAGTTTTTCCACAATTCACAAAGTTGGCACTGTTGGCAACTGGTTTTTCTTAAAATGGCAAATAATTTAGATCACATCAATTTAAATTCAAATGCACCAGAACAAAAACTAATTTGTAAAAAAATCAGTTCAGCTAGTTTCTATTTACAAATTATTTCCATTAGAAGGTACACAAAAATGGCAACTTTGCCAAAGTTGTGTCTTTCGGAAAACTCGATTCAATTTAACTTTAACGTCTTATTCTTGCAGTTGTCTTTATGATTTCTCTCGGCTATGAAGTGTGGACATTTTTCCTTGGAAATCTCGGTTTGGTAACATTTTATACAAAATACCAAAATATCCAAAAGGTAAGACATCTTTTCACTATTTATATCAGCCTTAGAACAATTCAACCAAGATCTGTGTGGTTTGTAGATTGAACACAGAAATGGTATGGCTACCAAAGAGTCTGGTCAAACAGAGACCAACAGGATAAAACTTTACCTTATGAGGATGTTTCTGAATGATAATTCAATCAAAATGTATAAATTCCAAATCATTGAAATGAAACTTTACTTCAATTTTAATCAAAATCAATGCAAAATGCATTTCGTATAAACAGTTACAACTTGCGATGTTTTTAGAATGAAACTCTATTTCATAACCAAGTCATTACCATGAACAGTATTCCCTCTTCTCAAACAGTTTTGTTCATGCACAACAAGTTGACAATGGCAATGCTGCCGGCTGGTGTAAAGAATAGTCAGGATTATGATTCTCTCGATTTCCTCTTCTGATCTCTTTAAAACTCAAAAATGACAAATTTGAAAGACCTTCCTCAACAATTATCAGAGGAAAACTGTATCTGGGGTCAATAACCTCAGGCTTAGTTCACTGATCTGAAGACAGATGAGCTGGGCATTAGTATTATCAAAGGTTTCCTTTATTTATTTAACTATTACACGACGATTGGGACTGTTTCTTTTGTTCTCGCGATGAATTAAACTTCACGAACTCACAGTTAGGAAACCAAGCAACAACTTGAATACAATTTTATTGTATTCACTCATCCATACAATTGAACAAAATATAATTTGAACACTATTGTGTAATACCTCTAAGAACTTATGACATCTTACAGATTTCAACTTACAGAATAACAGCCTTATATGATTTAGTGAGACCATTACAGATCCAATTATTTATCTGAAAATATACAGTTGCTTGCAATTTTTCGCTGATTATCACATGTGCTCTTATAAGATCTTACAGCTAAAGACCTATGACCTGTAATTTCCTGAATCAATTGCTCATCTATATTACACCTGTACATACGAGTTGTGGCAGTCGATCTTAAAGTATGATTAGTATAAAACCCTGGCAAAGAAGCTTTCTTGCATATGTCCTTAACAACATCATGCAGCTTATTAACTCCTGCAGGTCTATCAAGAAACCAACATTTTCTCTCAAACTTCTTTCTTAGCTGTAGATAGAAGGAAGAGCAATTCCTATTCTTTGGCAAATGTTCCAAATATTTCAAGATTATCCTTACAGGACATCGGTCTTGATTCTCAATAGGGTAGACATCTACCTCTTTAGGATCAATTTTCCTGTGTTTTATGCCACCTTTATTGGTCTTCAAACCAATGTCTTCAGTATAACATAAGAATATTGCACCTTCCTCATCATGCAAAAACTTGAATTGAGATGAAAATGGAGGGCTTCTCAATGAATGATGTTCTTTACCAGCACGCAGTGCACATCCCTTACCAACTAGAAATACAACAGTATTCAGCAAAACTTCAGGATCATGAGTGCCAAGTAAGCCAAGAGACCATAATAAATCTTTATCCGTAGCAGACATCACTTGTGCTTTTCTCACAGAGACACCAATACCCTGAGATGTATGAAGTTTCATCATGTTGTCAAGAGTGAACTTCACATCATTGAACATAACATTATTCAGCAATTTCCAAGCAAAGCCCATACACTCAAGATGGAACTGAATGCATATGACTATGTCATAAAGAGTTCTACCAGGAAAGTCAGTGCCATCTAATTTCTTCACTTCAGTAACAAAACGTGAAACACCAAAGATAAGACTTTCAGGAGTAATAGTTTCCTTGTTGTCTAGATCACAAGCTATTTCCTGCAATCCAATACTCAAACGGTACTGCCTCCACTCTCTGTACATTTTAACAACCCAACGTATCTTTTTCATAGTTTCTGGTGAGAAATTTTTGTGACTTAAATCCTCTAAATCCACATCATTCAAGGGAGCGGAGCACTATATGTGCGAGCAGTAGCATGAACAGGACAAGTCTGTACCATTTCATTTGCATCCAAAGAGTTCTCCTCTGACTCAAGAGGCATGTGACTAATTGGATTCGAACTAAAAACTAATTCATCTCCAGGTTTGACAAGCCTTGATTCACCCATACATCCAGCACCAGGAGCAAAGATAAACATATTTCCATGTCCATCAAATTGAAAATATTGCACAGTTTCTGGCTCAGACATCCTGAAATAACAAATGAATGAAATGACTATCAACAGAAGTACCACAAAAGCAACATGCAAATATACGAAAAGAAATCTAAAATGACGATAACACTTACTCATACTCAATTTTCTCAACTGCTGAGCACAATGTTTCATCATCTAAACTGATATCTTCAACATCAGGGGAATACTTTTCAACCTGACTAACAGTTTGAACTAAATCCACATCATTCACAGAATTTGAATGTGACCATAAATCATGAAAATCGTTGAAATCTTGTTGAAATATATCAGCTAAGTATGAAGGATCCCAATCTCTATTGCAAAATAAATTGCCATCTGCCACCTCCATCTTCGACTTCTGAAGAGGTAATGACTGTTTAAACAGTAATTACACACAATATAGTAAGCTAGTGAAGCATGAAAATAAGGAAATGTAGTCAAAACCGAAAAAGGATGGAACTGCATATGTTCGGCAGAACATAAAATTATGCAAGAAAGTCAAATCTTACAGAGAAAACTACACCAAAATAGACCTTAATTCATCACAAGAACAAAAGAAACAGCCTCAATAGTCATGTAAGTAAGTTAATTCACAGTAAGTAGTGAAATAGTTGAATAACTCACTCCTCGCTACCGCTCGTCGTGAGTTAAGTTCAACTATTTCACTAAAAACTGTGAATTATCCTACACATATCATTAGTATATGACAGCCTTGTCCCTAACTGGGTTCAACAACCGGATGAAAGTTTATGCTTTTGCCACATCTGACAGTTCCATTTTCTTTCTTTTTCTAACGTAAGTAATTTAATCAAGCAGATAAGAAAGTTCTATTTTATTTAAAGAGATTTTCAATCTTTGAAAGTGACTGAGTCCTTCAAAGGCATAACAAATAAACTGACTTCCCTGTAACAAAATACCCAGGTAATTCAATTTCAACAAGCACGGAAAGGTTCCATTTAGCTGCGATATCCCAGCTATGGATACTCTACAGCCTATAATACAATATTTAGAGATGTTTTCCATCCCTGACGAAAATTTCGAAAGAAGACAAAACGTCACACCTTCCAATAAGTAGTTTGACTTGTATTCACGTGGGATATTTGCAGCAGCTTGGCTGTCCCATAAAAATTGTTAATAACCAACCTGGTAAAATGACTCAACTATTTCGATTAATTTTTGATTTCAGGTTGGGATCTGGATCGCAGCCTTAAACCCTACGGCCAATCCCTTCGCATATTTCGTCCTGATACCCAAATATCGCCACAAGGTTCTGCGGACGTTCCTCCCCTGTTTTGCTCCGGACAAGAATCAGAAAGAGTCCAGCGCCGACACCTCCATCAGCGGAACTGGAACCGGAAGCGGGGTCAGCGGAACGGGAAATGGGATCAGCGTAAACGGAAATGGATTGAACAAGATGAAGGCGTAGTTATTTACATATTTTAAAATAAGATCAATAATTTCAAAACTGATCCGTTTTGCATGTCAAAACACCGGACAAATTGTTGTGGGGATGGGACATTGGGTTGCATCAGCTTTTGTTCAGAACGGTTACAACTGATCACTGCCGGAAGAGCATCTAATCCAGGTTGGAATTTTTTCCAGCTCACTTGGGGATGCCTCTGATAATTAGAGATTTACGATAAAGCACACAGTTAAAGCCAATTTAGGGCCCGTTTACACCAAGCATCAGCATCAATGCTACGATGCAACTAACCACAATGGAGTCACTCCAAAATGGGTTACAATTAACACATTCTGGAGTGATTATTTGTTTCCATTGATTTCAATGAGAGATATGTCGCTAGCGTCATCGCAGCGTTGACTCTGACGCTTGGTGTAAATGGACCCTTATGGCGCGTTCACACCTCACGGAACCGGGACAGGGACAGGAACTGGTGTACCGTGAAAAAGGTACCCTCACTAAAAAGGGAGGAGGTCGTTATAGCACTACCTCCACCCCTTACAGTCTCAAATGTTATAAATATTTTAAATATATATTTAAATATTAATATTTATTTGTTTTATTTTTAATTTTTGAAAATATTATATTTTGTTTTGAAATATAATTAACATTAAAGTATTGATTAATTTTAATTTTTTCAAAAATGGAAATAATCAGATTTTTTAGTATCATATAATGTGTCAACTATTTTGTCTTATTTTAATTTTCAACAGTTTTGTAACATTTGAAAGTTTACATTAATTCAAATTTTATATTTCTTTTCTATTAAAGGGGATTTATGGGGAAAAGGTAGAAGGGGAGATGGCGGACATGCGTTGAGGGCTCAAGTGTTAAGGAGAGTGGGGAAGTGATAAGGACCTCTGCCCCTTAAGGCTCAAGGGTAGGGTAGGTTCCTAACGGTAAAAATGGACTTGTGTCAGGATATCACGGGGGCTGTTTCAGCACGTTACACCGGTTCTATGGTAGTCGACAAAAGAGCTTCGTAAAATGAGAAACCGTTTTGTTTAAACCAACAGTTTTTGAAGCTACTTCTTTACAACTTACACTTCGCAAATTTATCAACAGTCATTTGAAGAACACGTTTTAAGACATCAGTGGAAGTTACAGCAACTAGGTCCCACTTACAATGAGTTCAGTTACTATGAACAGTACACTGGATCCCACTTACAACGAGTTCAGTTACTGTGAGCAGTACACTGGGTCCCACTTACAATGAGTTCAATTGCTGCTAGCAGTACACAGGGTTCTACTTGCAATGAGTTCAGTTACAATGAACAGTACCTTGGGTTTCGGTAAACAGGGTCCTGTTTACCATGAGTTCAGTTACTATGAACAGTACACTGGGTCCCAATTACAATGAGTTCTGTCACAATGAGCAGTACACAGGGTCCCACTTACAATGAGTTTGGTTACTGTGAGCAGTACACTGGGTCCCACTTGCAAGGAGTTCAGTTACAATGAGCAATACACTGGGTCATGATAGCAATGAGTTCAGGTACAATGGGCGGTACACTGGGTCACATTTAAATGAGTTTAGTTACAATGAGTTTGGTTACTATGGACAGTACACTGGGTTCTGCTTACAATGAGTTCGGTTACTATGAGAAGTATACTGGGTCATGCTTACAACAAGTTCTGCTACTATGAACAGTACACTGGGTCCCGCTTACATTGAGTTACTACAAACAGTACACTTGGTCCCATTTACAATGAGTTCGGTTACTATGGACAGTACACTGAGTTCTGCTTACAATGAGTTGGGTCACTATGAACAGTACACTGGGTCCCAATTACAACAAGTTCTGTTACAATGAGCAGTACACTGGGTCCCAGTTACTACAAACAGTGCACTGGGTCCCATTTACAATGAGTTCGCTTACTATGAAAAGTACACTGGGTCCCAATTACAACAAGTCCTGCTATAATGAGCAATACACTTGGTCCTATTTACAATGAGTATGGTTACTACAAACAGTACACTAGGTCCCACTTACAATGAGTTTAGTTACTGCAAGCAGTACACTGGGTCCCGCTTGCAAGGAGTTCAGTTACAATGTGCAGTACACAAGGTCACACGGGGGGGGGGTACCCAGCCAGATACAAGTCAGGATGGGGGGTACCCAAGCTGGGGAAGTACTCAGCTGGGGGGGGCATACTCAGCCAGGAGGTACCCCAGCCCAGGGTACCCTCCCCCCCCCCGGGTTAGGGCAGCAGAAGGAGCAATTTCTACGCAGCTGGTGGTATCTTGCGTTCACGCAGGAGGACTTTCTTGTGATAAAAGATGTTCACAACCACTCTGCATCTGTTGTGTTCATCGCCTGGAGGAATCTTCGCGTCATATTTTGCCTTAGTTTCTGTTGAATTATATCTAGATCCCCACTTTTTTCCCATACACCATATTGAGATGAAATATTGCATCAGTTTCTCCTTTCCAAACGGATATTTTGAGTCCAGAAGTGCGCTCGATTTGGTTAATTTTGTGCCACTAATGCACGGCTGTAGGTTTGTGGCCTGTGTGATGATCTAGTAGATCCTGCGTGCCATGGATCCTTGCACCCGAGCCTTTTTGATCCATGCATTTGCGTACAAGTATTGGTGGGCCCGAACTCGGGATCGAATAAACTATTCAAATAAAGTCGGGAAAAGCTATTTGTTAAAGCTTGAATACAACCGACTGTAACAAATAAATGACAATTTGTTTACATGTTATTTTGCATACACGTTGAAAATGATGACAACTCAAATGTTTGTTTTGTCACAAACCCTTTCAACCAATAAATAAATTGTCGCACAGCACGCAAGGAGTTTGTGGATATAAAACCTCAGTCACCTGGTTCCAGGTCCCTTCAGGGGAAGAGGGTACCTACCCCCCCCCCCCCGCAGTGGACAGGTTATACAGTACACGGTACGCCTCTTTTCTTTTTTTAACATTTTTGTAGGACACATGTCCTTTTTGTGGGGCCAGTGATACCCCCGTTTTGGACTTCTGATGACGTCTGCCCTGGGTTTCAAAGCCAGGGTGGATCCCTCACTTGCATGCTTCCTCACCTGCGCACAACGGAATCCCCACGGTACGCCTCTTCCGGATGCACAGGACGACTTTATTTTTTTCATGTATTTACTCATTCATTTGTGTCGGTCGCTTCGAAGAAACGTAATGAAAATCTTCTGGATAATTCACACAGAACGAAGATCAACCAAAGGCGATTCCGAAGCGCTGTCGCCTTCTGAAGACTTCGTTGCACTGTTCACACTGAGTCATTTCGAGGGATTTTTTCTTTTTGTTACTGCTTAGTAAAACATTCGTTTTGATGGTGGTTTTCAACCACTGTAAATATCTCCTCAGACTTTTTGGAGCTCTGTCAGTGAAAAATTTTGTTTTATGTTCACTTTATCTGAGCGTAGCCTTGGAGGTGAGGCCCATTCACAGGGAACGAAAGCGAATTTTAACCGACCGTACGAGAGGAGGTAATGTTTTCACAGGTGTCTGTCCGTTCACAGGGGGAGGGGTACTCAGTCCCACCCGGGGGGGTACTCAGTCCTAGCTGGGGGGGGGGGGTTCTCAGTCCCAGCTG